>CM031241.1:684717367-684852121 GCA_018340775.1 Taxus wallichiana var. yunnanensis
ATTCACAACAATCTTGATTAAGAGAAGGCCAATAATATCCCAAACGTAAGATGCGCTTTAGCCACACATTTAAACCACTAAAATGTCCACCACGAGATACCGTCATGGACCTCCGAATAGCTTTAGATGATTCATGGGTTTTGAGGCATCAAAGCAAAAATACCATCAAAGCCGCGTTTAGTAAAGAATCCCGCCTAGGATAGAATAGCGATTAGCGCGTTGGACAAAAAGACCTTCTACCATTGGAAGTCGATCTGGAGGAAGCACCGAATGAGATAGATAATCAACTATCTGTTGATACCACTCATCCCGAGTATGGGTTATGACAAAGCATTGGATCGAAGTTAGTCAGTTGAAGATAAGATGGTTGATCTAATCGTTGCATGACCACATAAAGACGCCGAGTCTTGATGAAAAGGCGGGATAAGGGATGCTTAATGAGGCCATGGTATCCGCGAATCGATTTGGCAGACGAGGAATGGATCGATGGTGAACTTATCGAAAGATGGAGTCGGGCAAGAACAATGTCGCCGATATTTTGAAGGATATCATTCTTGCATTGATAGACACCCGTGACTGATTAACGATGAGTTGTAATCACCAAAGATGTCAATACGACGAGCGCCTTAGATTAATGGCATTTTGAAGTCCTAAGACAAGAGCTTCGTACTCAGCCATATTATTGGTGCACTCAAAGTTCAATTTGTGTGCGGCCAGGATAAGCGTACCCCAAGGAGGAATCATCACGAAACCCGCACCTCCTCATTGCGGCATTTGGATCCATCAAAGAAGAGCTTTACTTTAAATGGAGATAGACCAAAATCGATTTGTTGAATAAATTCATCTGGGGAATTGAAAGCAAGGGGGTCTCTGAGTGTCGGAAGAGGAGCACTAGCTAGTTGATACGCAATAACCTGACCCTCGATAGCCTTTTTCAGGGGATAAATTCGAGGTCAAATTCACATGAGCATAAGCCAACGAAAGTGATGCGATCATCGTGTGATAAGGCTTTGCATGAATTGTCTTGAGGGGATTGACATTTGTGACGATGTAAGTTTTGTGATTAAGAAGATAATGACGAAGCTTAGAAGTTGCAAAGAAGAGAGCGCAACATAGTTTTTCAGCCCTGAGTAACGTGTCTCATACTCATGGAGGGTGCGACTTGATGTAATAAATTGACTTATTCTTTACCACAAGTGTCCCGTCTGAAATCATGGCTCCCGTGAGAGCATGGGATCACAGAGATATAAAGATAGAAAGGCTCCCCCTCGCGTGGAGGTGTAAGCACGGCGGAGAAAGAAGATAAGCTTGAGATCATCAAAGGCCTTTTGGCAATGCTCATCCCATTTGAAATGAACATTCTTACGGAGAAGATGGTGAAAAGGTTGATAACGGTCAAGACAATTGGGAGATAAAACGACTTGACCGATCAAGACGTCCTTGGAGCTGCGAGTTGCTTTAAGTTAGACGGGGGAGGCATCTCAAGGATGGCTTTTATTTTTGCTGGGTCCACTTCAATACCCCTGATGGAAATGATAAACCCTAAAAGTTTACCAGTGAGGACGCCAAACACGCATTTAGATGGATTTAGAAGCGAAGACAAAAGCGGATAAGCCTCTCAAAGAGAGGTGCAAGGATGAAAAGATGCTCCGGACGACGTTTGGATTTGCCGAGGAGATCGTCAACGTAATCCCTCTGGTTTTGTGTAAAAGATCATGGAAGATGTAGGTCATTGCTCGTTGATAAGTTGTCTCGGCGCTTTAAGACCGAAGGGCATGACACGATAGCAAAAAGGTCCCCAAGGAGTTATGAAGGAAGTCTTATGCTGGTCTTCAGTGCGATGAGGATTTGATTATATCCAGAGAAACCATCCATAAGAGAAAGCATTTCATGACCCGCCGTTAAATCTACGAGTTAGTCGATATTAGGAAGAGGAAAATCATCCTTTGGAGCAAAGCGATTAAGATCCCGGAAGTGGTACAATTCGAATCTTCCCAAGTAGCCTTGAGTTAATCGGTATTTACATTGGACACCCATTGCGGATAATCGATGGGTTGGATGAAGTTAGCCGAGAGCAAGCGCCGTAATTCTTCTTTAATGAAAAGGCTACTACTTAGGTGCATTTTACGTAATTTTTGCTTATTTGGTTTGATGTTGGGAAGGGTAACGATATTGTGGACTACAATATCGGGATCGAATCCTGGCATATCCTCGTATGACCAAGCAAAGGCTTGACGATGTTTGGAAAGAAAAGTAGTAAAGTCCCCAATTCTTGTGGATCGAAGGGATTGGCCGAACTTAATGATGCGAGGGTCTCAGTGAGTCCCATATTAAGGTCGATAATGGTAAAGCCGAGAAGGGTAGACGTGTCGGAAGGAATAGTCTTGGGAAGGTATGAATCCTCTGCCCTAGATAGGTGAGGACAGTAAATGTCATCATCCTTGTGATGGATAGTGTTGATAGTAGGAGAGTCGTCTCCAAACTATCTCGGGAAGATTAATGGTATAGAACGAGGCCGATTGTTAGTCTCATAGACTAAAGGTCCCAAGGAAATGGTATTGATCAAAAAAAAAAAAGTTAGGTGGGATGGAAATGTCATCGTCCACATCAAGTGATGCTTGGATTTGGTGGGGAAGATGGTTCTTGATGAGAAGAGGCTCATCAAGAATAAGTGTGAAGTGGCTTTTGAAATGGGTTTAAATCCCAAACCAAACTTTTGGTGTGGCATGAGAGTAGGAATGGATTTGAGGTCATGTATACCTTGTTCATATTTTCCAAGGCCAAAACCTTTCCACGCGCATCGATATAGATAAGTTTTTGCAACGTGGGATTCAGAGAGATAATCAAACCCCAAGTTAGGTAAGGTTTGGCTCTAGGAGGAGAATCCTGACAATAATGAGGTGTATCGAAGACCACCGTAGATGAAATTGGTCCGCTGATTAGGCAAGCAAAACCAATGGTAACGCGATGCGGCCGAGACCTCGATTGATATTCGAGGTTGCTTGTCGGGTCTACCATACTCATTAGGTTTGAGATGGGCATCGAAAGAAAAAGAGGAAGCTCTCCTAGTGAGAAAGCATTTCGATGTCTCTCTTCCGTGCATTTCGCAAATGGTAGTTTGAATTCATGCGAGTATGGAAGAAGATGAAGCCCCATCCTGGAGAAGATGCATTTTCTTTTAAAGGCGCGAGACCTTGTGGTCATGTCGCATTGCGCGAGAAGGAAAAGGATCTCTGGATGGGTGTGTAGATTTCGCCCTCATATTGATATTTTAGGCATCGATGGAGGTGGATGGGACACAATGCATTGCGCGAACCCAGGAGCGTCCAAGGATCATGTTATAGTGGAATTTTCCTTCGACAATATAGAAGAGTTCATGGAGCAGCTTTTTACCTACTTGGATGGGTAAGACCACAGTTCCTAGAGTGACTGCAGCTGATCGTTAAATGATCGAAGGCTAAAGGCGGAGAGTGACACCACATTCTTAGGTAACTTAAGTTGTTGAATGTGTGGAAGAGATGACGTTGAGAGCAGCTCCACTATCGATCATAACACGTTTTAAGGCATATGTTATTGGCTTGGACCTGTGATGAAGAGAGGAGCCTCCAAATCCTCTGAAGAAAGATGAGGAATTTCTGAATCCTCAAAAGAAATGGCGGTCGATGGACCATTCAATCCAACAACCCACTCGAAGGGCTGGGGCTCATCGGAATTTACTGCGATGCGACGCAGATTATCGATTAGAGCCTGGCGATGTTGTGGAGAGGATTGGATGAGGTCAAAAAGAGACATTTTGACCGGAGCTTGGGTGAGTTGCTTCATGACACTCTCCTCAACGGATACGGGAACTTGAGTCCGAGGTGCAGCACGAATGGAGACCTTCAGGTCGGGGTGCAATGAGGAAGGAGAGACACGCCTTCGGGGCTGCAGAAATGACAACCCGTGGTCTAGATGTTGGAGATGAAGATGGGTTATGATAATGTTGGGTTCTAGTGGCGATATGGATTGTGTCAATTTGGGAAGGAGGGAGATCAAGTGGAGTGGAACCACTAGAGGTCTGAATGGATGGTTGAGGTTCGGATGAGGCTAGGGTAACAGGAGGTACTTGTTCCTCCTCCAAAGCTAAGAGGTCACTTTCTTCCAGAAGGTTCTTGACAACGGCTTGAAGAGCTTTACATCCTTCAGTGTCATGACCTGGAGTACGGTGGTAAGCACAAATCAGATCAGAGTTAAACCAGGTAGGTTTCACTCCTTTGGGGTTATAAGGCTTAATCGGAGGAAGGGTTATGGCTGAAGATTGGATAAGTTGATGAAGGATTTCGTCATTGTAGAATCGGTAGACGAAGATGAGGATAGAGATAATGGAGATGGTTCTTTTACCTTAACCGATGCTAGGGGTAAAAGAACTTGCATGTTAGGTTTAACGGTCTCTTTAGGGATCCTCTTGTTTGTTTGGACATTTGGAGGAGCAGTCTTGGGTGCTTGGGATGGGAGTAAATGAGACATGATTGACTTTGGTGGAGGAGGAGCCCTAAAATAGATTTTGAGGAGGATGGAGATGCGATAATTTTATGGTTTTGGAGACAAAGGGGTTGCTTAGTCGGATTTACTGGATGATTTAGATAATGTCGGTTTGAAGAGGAAGAAGCTCCTAAAATAGGTGAATTTGGAGGAAGATAGGGTGTCTTGATTTTTGGTAACAAAGATGAGGATTTTGATAGAAGAAGTGGCATCTTTTTGGTAGGTAAGTCTACTTTTAGGGATGTTGATGAAGAAGAAGATGATGACTTTGATAGGTGTGTAGAAGAAGATGCCTTCTCGCCGTGGCAAATCTAATCGTTTATGAGGCGTGAGAGAGATTTTTGTGGAAGAACACCGTAGAGTTTTGATGGTCCGAATATGGGCCCCTTTTCGTGGATGGTGACAACTTCAACGTCATAAGGTGATTGTAACCTTTTTGGAGAAGCAAATGGGGAGATATTGATGGTATAATGTTAGATTTTGGTTTGTCGCGGTTTAGGTTGAGGAATCGAGTGTGCAGTGTTGGTGTTACTTCTTTTGATTTTTCCGAATAGGTGAAGTAGTATTAGTGATGGAAGAAGTATGATGAAGAAGTTCCTGCATGAAGGACCACTTTTGGTGTAGTGATCATGGGTGGAACTACTATAGGAAAAGAGATAGGAAGAGTCAAAGTTGAGGACACTTTACCAAGTCGGCAGCACGATTATAGGATGTTTATCAAGGACATAGTTGTAGCGGAATGGGAGCAGCAGTAGTAGATGTGTCAAGAAGTGGAAACTCGAAGGATGTAATTGCCTCTCGAGCATTGAAAGAACGTCGATGATGAGACAGATGCGGAAGACACTCGTCTCGGTATGAATGGGAGATCGGACGAAGGAGCGGAGAGAGATGAATCCGTGCTTAGCAATGTGTAGGAATATTCAAAGGTGGGCTATCGGAAGATGGGGATTTTCAAAGTGATTGGTGAAGTGGGAGAGGTTACGATTCGATTCGTGTTTGTAGATGACGTGGTTTCGAAGCGGATTCTTCGAGAGAAATGAAGTTGATAGTGTGGGTGTTTGGTTTTGAGATTCGAAGAATTATGATTTGGGGCATGATTGGGGAAGGGTTGTTTAAAACGTCCAGTAGCTTTGATTTGGGGAGCATTTGGGTTATCCGAATAAGCTCGCCTTTATCAATGAATTTTGGACAAGATTTTGAAAGTCGACATCGCTCGATGTCATGACCTTAGTCTATGATAGTGGCAAAAATCGTTTTCTCTGTACCACAAAAGGACGTTCTCGACTTTCATCAATATCTCTAATGGGTGGAAGTTGATCATGCGAACTTCCAACATTTTTCCTAAGATGGAGGCATATGATTCCCCAATGAGCGAAGGATCGAGATGATGAAGCCCTTTTCGAGCAGATGAAGGGTCTCTTCGTGGTGGTTGATTAGAGTACCTATCGGTTCTCGATGTTTTTAATACGATAGCATTGGTGGACCCTCGATTCTTATCTTTAGGAGGAAAAGAATTTGGTTTGGTGAACCGAGAGAAATCGGGTTTAGATTTGGAGCGAAGTTTTAGTTTTCTTGCTTGATGGCACGAGATTGAGCTTTGCGTGCCATTGTGAAGGCTTCTTCGAAGGTGTGGAAAGTTTGGATTCTTAACGGAAGAAATGTGGCTAGCGCAAAGATCGGGTGAACAGCTCGATCTGTTGTAGGGATTGAGGAAGAGAGAAGGACAATTGGTTGATTATCCCTCTCCAACGAGCGACAAAGTCTCTGCAATAGGCTCATCGTCAATTGGCGAATGTCAGAAAGATCTCAGATTGAGATCTTATGGGCAATATTTATTGAGAAGTTCTCAACAAACATTTGGGCCAATTGAGAGAAAGAAAATAATGAATGTTGAGGAATATTATTGTACCCACGGTCCAAAGCGGGACCCGCTAGAGACATAGAAAGGTACGGAGCATGAGCTCCCGATCTTGGACAATGAGGTAGCAAGCATGTTTGAATGCTCGCAGATGTTGTTGGGGTCTTCCACTATGAAATTTTGAGAATTTGGGAAGTTCCCATTGGGGAGGATAAGGCTTAAAAGCCACCGAAGGATGAATGGGTTCATTGCATACTTCTTCAAAGGAGTATGAAGGGCGGGCTCCTTTGTGGAGGCTTCCAAGTCTGTAATTTTCTTCAAGAGAAATTGAACCACATCCGATTGGGGAGGAGGTACATTGGTTTGTCCTATATGAGAAGCAAGTAGTGGTGTTGTTGAGAGGTGTCGATGGGGATTTATCTCATTTGTTGGATAGGATTATAAGAGGAATAGCCGTGTGTTGGGTGACACCGGGTGGGGTATTTGTTGTGTAAAGCTTGCGTATAGCGAGTGCGAGATAATAACTTGGTTGAGCAAATAAAGGTTGGGTAGACGGATGGAGCCCGTGATCGAAGTGGACTCCTATGTTGGTTGATTGGATCGGGATAGATTGAGGAATATGAGTGTTGGTTGGATTGGTCATGTTGGGAACAAGACTCGAAAGGGGCCTTCTATTGCTGAATTAGGTATCAAGGTGCCGATACTTGAGGATGGCGAATGTCACAGTAATTTGGAATATTGGAAGAAAGACCCCTGAGAGGACGATTTGTGAAGTAGGAGCCAACCGCCATTCGGAGGGGTGGCTCATGAAGAGATATTGACCTTGAGAAACGATAGAGGGCATAGACGAATCGTGGCAATGTGCGGATGTGCGCATTTAATTTACTATAAAGGCGCGAAGACCTCTCAGAAATGGGTTGTGGAATAGTCGAGGTAGCTGCAGTGTTAGGGATAGGTAAGACTAATTGAGAATTAGTCGACATGGTAGGTGGAAGAGAAAAGGGAGGCATAGGGGCCTCACCCTTCTCCGTGGCTCGAGGCAAGAGAGATGGTGCAAACTGCTCTAAAGAGGCCTGGGATGATCCGCGAGGATAATTGTACACTTGTCGGATTGGTGGGTCTTGGTCAGATATTTGGATCGACTTGTGTACTAGATAGTCCATGAGGGCTACCGGATTGCGATCAAGGAGAGCCTGAAATTCAGGATCCCCGCGAGGAATAGACTCTGAGTCAGAAGATATTTCTGATGGACTAGGAGAAGCCGGACGTGATGGGATTGTTTTGGCTTGATGGAAAGGATTATACGACCATGAGGGGGAACCCACAAAGTGGTCCCGAGGAAGATTGAGGGTGCCAAACATCCACGCCGGTGGTGATTTCGGAGAAGAAGGAACCCGTTGGGCCATTTTCCTAGATTGTGAACGGGTGATAGCCGTCGGTAAACAAGCAAGAAAGAAGATTATCTTAACTAATGCACAAATAGTTCAAGCAAGCGCAAGTGATTATCTCCTTTAAATTTTGATGCTTTTAAGAAATGAAAATGTTAGGGAAGGCTTTTTAGAACAGAACTACTCGATAGCCAAACTAGGGATGGTTTGGGTAATGTTTCAGTGAGGAGTCCCGAAGGCACTTTCAAGAAAAGACCGTGCACGTGGCTTGATATGGGGGCCTACCCCGCACTTCACACACCGCTGCGATAAGGGAGTCGGGTGCTTTGCCAATATATACCAAAATCTTTCGTGAATTATAAAGCGCCCGAGTACCGCGTAGGCTCTTCCTCTGGATATCACTTCCAAGTAAAGGCGAGGCCAGGAAGGAGTTTTGTTTAGATGCTTTATACCTAGTGATTTTGGCTTTGTGTGCAAGGGTGAAAATAAAAAATCAAATAGTGTCACTACCGATTTTGATCAATTTTCCAACCTAATTAACACTAGATGACAAAGCATGCAAAGCAAATGAAAAAGGAAGGGTTCTTTTAAGCACTTAAAACGAAATGTTTGATTTCGATGAAGACAATTCAAACAAGTTCTTTCCTTAAATGCGATTAGGTTCTTTTTAAGCACCAAAACTGAAGTGTTTGGATGTGATAAACAACCAACAAAGAAAACCTAAAAAGGAGAAAACACCGAAAAAGAGGAATACCTGTAGATTTAGCTCTCCAAGGTGTGTGGACTTCAAAAAGCGCGTTGTTGAGCTCTTCCCCTCGAACAATCCCACGATCAAGCAAAGTGCTCCGCAAGAAAGGATCAAGCAAACAACAAACAAGATCCGGAAAGATACATCCAGATAATGGCGAAACAAAAAATTTCTATTTAAAGGAAATAAGAAATTTTCAAGATAAAGATTTCGCCTAAAAAGCAAGATTGAAATGATGAACAGAAATGCTCAAATAGGACTGATAGAAATCAGTGAAGAAAAGGAACAAAGTTCAAAACTAGAAAAGAAATGGACTTACCAATAAAGGACTTTGGTTCGGTCCCACCGGGCGTGCCAGAATGTAGATCAAGAATTTCGTGCTTGTTACCTGTCCAAGTTAATGTACCAAACTAAACACAAAAACCCTGAAAAACTCCAATGAAATTGATACCTGATGAAGATGTAGATGGATGAGGAAGCCAATGTAGATAAGACGGGCGCACACAAGCAATTCGCACAATAGATCCGAATAACCTGTAAAACACCGATGCTTGACAGAAAAAGACCACGTTAAAAGATATTTTAGTGGATCGCCTTGAGAAGCGGTCCTAGAAGCGATAAGCTTCCTCGGCGGATGTCAGTCCACGTTTTCAATAAAGAAAGGAAGCATACATGATAAAAGATGTAAATAAAGACTAGATTTTCTGATCACGATTGCAGAATAAGACAGTAATCTAAATGTACAGACAGATAAAGACGAAAACAGGAACTATGAAATAAACGCTGGATTTGTGTTACCCGTATCCTTTACCTATCTCGCAGAGAAAATCGGGCGTCGCTTTTTAAAATCGGGCGCGATCGATAATGGTCGGCGCCGATGAGACCGATCGCCGACCGGGTTGAATCGATCAAGCGTCCGATCGAGGCGATCGATCACCGGTGGACCGTGCGATAAGATTCGGGAATTAGAAGACGAATGTGGTCCACTTTGGATGAGCCGAAGTGGCGAGACACTCGGAACAGAGTCACCGGATGATAGATGGTGGTGCGATGCTCGATATGACAGGGGACAAAAGAGTAACGGTGCTCCTCTCTCGGTGGATTGATTCGGACAGATCTCGCCCTAATTTGATACACTTGATGTCGAAGATCTCTCGACCGTATCTCTCTCTCTGCTCGTGTGCAAGTGCTCCTTTTTCGCTTGTTCGCTCTTGCTCCGATCTCTTTCGGTTCGATTTTTCCGCGCTTAGAACTGAGTTCTGGACTTGCTTTTATAATCGGCGCCGCTCCTAGAAAATCGGCGCCGACCATATGGGTCGGCGCCGATCGCGGGGAAGACTCGAGATGGCTAAAAATGATCGATTCGAGAAAATAAGACTCATCCCGACTACGGGAAAATATCCCGCTTAGGGAAGATTAAAAATAGATGTGATACATGGGTAGAATAAATTTGGGGTGGATAAGTGATTAAGATGCATGGGAAGAAGCGTAATTAAATATTTAATACTTAATTACTCATGGGTAAGATGTGATGGGATGAATTAAATTTAGAGTAGGTGATTAAATCACAATTGGAAAACTATCCCAAGGGGATAACAGTGATGTAAACGTGCCCTAGGTTACCAGGCAAGTAAACGGATGAGAAGGGACACTAAATTGGGTAACCAATTTTAGGTGTCTACACCAAACATTAACTAAAAAGGTGTGGCTTTATTTAACCTCTTGTATGTAGTTCTATATGCCCATAACACAACAAAGACTTTTTCATCTCAATCCTTTCTTCCTACATCACAAATCTTAGTAAATGTTTTCCCCAAAATCTTATTAAAGGCCTCCATAGTTCCATTGGCTCATGGGAGGTAGGGGTAGTCTTATGATGGGATACCATAAAATCTACCAAGAGTATTCAAAATTTCTCATTCAAAAAATGAGTTCCCATATCACTAGTAAGGCTCAATTGAAAACCATACCTACTAAGGATGTTTTCCCTTAAGAATTTTTACTGTTGTAGTTGTAGTGAAATCCTTCATAGGTGATACTTGTGCCCACCTTATCAAATAATCTCTACATGTGATAATGTAATGTGCACATGTCCTCTCCATAACCAAAGGCAATTTTTCCAAATAAGTCAATTTACCACTTCTTAAATGGATTTTCACTTTTATAGGTTGCAGTGACATATCGTCACACTTCCTTGGTTTCCCTATCCTTTGACAAAGATCACATGCTTTGAAAAAAGCCTTAATATTATTGTAGAGTTTTTTCCACCGTTGGGCCCCAGAATTTGGATAAGTATAAGAAGGCGCATGGGCGTGAAAGACCTATTTGGAGAAGGGCACGAGGGTAGAAGGTGCGTAGGGAAGGGTTCTAATAAGGTGTTGTAGAACACATGACACATGTGTAAGGCAAGATGGGTTTTGGACTTAGTCATATTTGGCATCCGATGTAAGACACAAGAAAATCGTGACCCTTCTAGCATGCAGAGTGGATAAGGTGCCAACTTGGCGATTGTAGGATCAAAAAGGGAATATTCCATGCATGCAATGGAAGGTTCCAAAATAACATCATTGCACAGAGTGGAGAGCTTAGATCAAAGGAGGCATTCTCCATTGGAGGACCACCTCGATACTTTGTAGCTAATCTATTACCTCGAAGGCATGCCGGTGAATGTAGAAAAACTATATATAGAGGTGCACGAGATAGATGGAGAGAGGGATTACTATGGTAGACTAGTGTAAGAGAGGTGAAGCTCAGCAAAAATATATGGGGATAGACATGGAGTCATCCTGAGAGAGCGGAGGTACTAGAAAGGGGGAAAAGCCTTACAAAGATATTATGGAGGATTCTATGGGTTGGAGTTAGAAAAATATAGGAGTGATAACATACTTAGAGGGATGGGTCTATATTCATCTTTGTAATATGATGGGCATAGTGTAGTTCGATGCTTGACTTCGCTCCGCATTGTTATATGAGGGTCATTATGACTTCAAAGGATGTAATGTGATTAATGGATGCAAAAATAGATAAGGTAAGGGTGAGGAGGAATACCTGTGAGTGAAGGTGGAAGGTAGAGTGTGCACGTTCTAATTTCCCAATCCAATGCTGATTGTGAGAACTTCCTTTTTGCTAGGAGGAACTACCTACGAATACAAACAAGACCATAAGAGGAATATTAAACAATATATGTCAGTGGACTACCTAGCGTATGCTAGATCCGAGAAGTGTGATACTTCCTAGATGGTTATCAATCCACTGTTTAAAACAACTTAATGCAAGAAATAATGTAAACCAATAATGTCCTACTATATTTGATATGATTTAGGTGTCTCATTCAAGTACAATAAAAAATCTAATCTAACAAGCTAGGTTATGATCAGATCTAGAAGTCAGATAAGTAAATAAGGTGGTTGGGATAGGTCAGGGTCAAGCTTTAGGTGATTTGGGTTATTTGGGTGAAAGGTATGAGGTTGTTATTTATTGGTAGGTTTACTAGACACAAAGACCGATGTCGGTCTGGTATGACCGATGTCGGTTGAGGATAGACCGATGATGGTTTAGGTTAACCGGCATCGGTAGGGTCGGGATGATAGAAACTTAATGAAGTTTGGTTTTGGTGATTCTTTATGATTACATAGAGAATGGATAGAGAATGGTGAGGTTGATGATAAGTGTTGGGAATACTCAGAGATGTCTAGAGGTAGGTATGGAGGGTTGAGAGGTTGTAGGTGATTAGGTGGAGGGATTGGTAGGAGGGTGAGAGATGATGGGATGTAAGGGAGACTAGAACTCCCAAAAAATAGATGAAGAAGCTAATCTAAATAAATATGGGAAGGTGCAGATCCAAATGTACTTACTTGTACTTGTAGACCTGGTGGTTGGATGGAGGTGATGGTTGATCCATGGAACTAATGGTCAATTCATGATCGTGCTTCTAGAACATTACCATGAATGCTTTCCTTTAGATCAATCTTGGTGCTTGGTTTAGTTTAGGATGTCTAGATGTGTAGGAGTTCTCTGGTGTGTGCTTGCATGCGATATCTCTTTCTCCAAAACTTGAATAATTCTTCCAACCTCTCAAACAAGGTTACCAAAGTGAATATATGGTAACTGATGATGGTTTAGGGTGACCGGCATCGATTTAGGGTTGATCTAACATCGATTAAGGTGGGAAATCCTAGGTTTACTAAAAATGACAGATCTTGGCAATCTTTTTTGGCCATCTTTGTCCATTATTTCAGATCAAAATGGAATGTTTGCTTAGATAAGTGGGAATGTGGTTAGAGGAAGAATAGGCATGTGATTTTAGGGTTAAACTAAGTCTTAGTTAATTAGGTAGGTAGGACTAAGTCTTAGTTAGTTATGGTAAGTGGATATTGAGTCCTAGTAAAAAGGAAACATGCTAAGAATAGGTTTATGATGAGGTGTCTAGGTGATGTGGTGGGGTGAGGTGTCTAGGTGAGGTGGAAATTAGTTTAATTAAGGTAATTAAATAATGAATATTGTGAGAATGGGAATTAATTTAATTGTAGGTAATTAAATTAATATACATGTGGGGTAAAGGGGGAGTGTGACCCAAATTTGGTGTCTACATTTTGCCCCTTTTTTCAGCGTGTAGCTTGTATTGGTAAGTGATGCTTGACAAAAAATAGGAAGTGATTGCCCCATGTGTGGGTGAAGGTGATCCCCCTCAAACCAGGACTAATGAGGTGTAATATGGAATCGGTGAGTGGTTTGATAAATGTGTAGTTGGTGGAAGTGAAGGTAGGTGGGAAGGTATGGTACTATGGGAAGGGTGAGTACTGGGAAATGGTGATGGTACTGGGTAATAGGTAATAGGTAATGGTCAAATCGGGTAAAGGTAAAATCGGGTAATGGGTAATGAAAATCAAATGCATGCACACATATATAGATGCAACATGATACCAAGTTGAAGAGCTTGCAAACTCTACATCGTCCAAGGTCGATAGGTTTATCCAAACAAGGGTGAAGTGATTCAGGTATCCAAGGTATAGGATATGGTTCGGAAACACAACGTAGGTTAGGTGCAGGAACATTTAGGTATGTTTGGTACACCAAAGGTTTGGTTAGGATAAATGACATGACAATAGGAAAGGTATGGTTGTTAGGCTAAAACAACATAGGTAACAACATCGCAAGGTATAATGAGTACATAAGGTCAATGGTCACACCAAGTAGGTTAGGTTCAGGAAAATAGGTCATGGCACGAGTAAGGCCAAGGTATAGGTAAAATAACAAATCCTAAGATGTAACTAAGGAAATGTAGGGGTAGTTTGGGCTTGTAGGTATGGTTCAATAGGTGTCCAGTAATGATAAAAGGTGTTGAGGATGGAGAATAATGGTGTATAGGAAAAAGAAGCTTCTAAATAAAAATAGCTATAAGGTTTTGATCAATATCGGTTATATGGTGACCGATGTTGGTTGGATAGGGCACAAATATATGACGTTGATCACTTGAAGGTCGATTTGGGTTTAAAAATAAAAATTCCATTTTATGGAATCATTGTTTGTTCATGCCAATTGTGAGAAAATGAGAGAGGAGATCTTTCTAGAAAGTTGGAAAGAGAGAGAACAAGATGGAGAGAACCCAAAGTAGAGTTTAGGTGAGGCCACTAGTGAAGAGTGATTGGATTTGGTGAGGTGGGTCCATGAGATCGGGTGTGAGTGATTGGTTGGAGGTGAGAGATTTTGCATGATTTAGAGGGTGGAGAGAGTTGATTTGGTCGATGGGAGGAGAGGAGGAGGATGAGTGGGCCATGAGACCAACTTGGACATAAGATGATGAGATGATTGATGATCCCTATACATCATCATTTTGATTATTATTATTTTTGATATATATGCTATGCATGTTGATGATAGTGAGGTTGTGCATGAGAGTTTTGAGATATTTTGATTATTATACAATATTGGTGTACATTTAATGATTTTGAGGTCATAGGCATAAAGATATTTGAGATATTATGTTGTATAAGTGTATATTTGATGGATACAATTTACATCATTTATAGATGGTGAGATGATGGTTATGGAGGATGTACTTGTGTTTAAATGATTTTTGTTATTATGTATATGGATGTAAACTAGGTGGATTAGGCATGGTGGATGGTGAAAGTTAGGCATGATGAGTTAGGTCATTTAGGCATGGATGAGTGGATGATATTTAGGCATGGTTGAGTTAGGTATGATTAGGCATATAGGCATGTTTGGTTAGGTGGTTTAGGCATGATGGAGTTAGGTCGGGTTTTTAGGCATGATGGAGTCATGTTTTTAATTTTGATTTAATTTCCAAGTTATTGGTAACATGGGAAATAAATGATGAGTATATGTATGTTATGGTGTAATTTCAAAATCTTTGATATTATGGAAATGTGAAATGATTGATTGGATGTTTTATGATGTGATAACATGGTAGATATGTATGTGTGGTAATTTTCCAAGTGTTATAAAAATGGAAATTAATTATGATAAAATGTTAATAGAAAAAATGGGGGAAAATGGGTTAGGGTAAAGAGTGGCCGAGCTAACCTCCAAGGGCCCCATGCCCTAGAGTGTTGCCTACATAGCCTTTGATGAAAAGGGGCCTTAGGATGATGTAGTTCTCCCATAAGCTAGGGAAGAATATGATGAATTAGAGGAATGGTTGAGTAGGTGATAGGCATGATTGAGTAGGTCATCATAGGCAGGTTATAGGTCAGGCATGATTGAGTCTAGGTCATAGGCATGGTTGAGTCTTAGGTGATAGTGGAAATATTTTAAAATGTAGGTGTCGATGGTCTGGTCTATATAGGGTAATCAATAAGTAATGAAGAAGGTGAATGGTAAGAGGTGGTAAAAGAGCCACTTAATTGATAAGAACCCTAATGAGTCTACCATACCAAAGATGGGCTTATGAATGTAAGACCCTAAAGGCGTTGCATAATGGACTATTCTAAGGGTGAAGAAAGTCACATGATCACATGAAATGTCATAGTTATGGAAAGTCCCTTGAGTAGATAGAAATTAGGGTGAAAAGGAAATGAGGTGAAAATGGGTGGTTTAGTGTAACTTAGTGTATGACAACATGTTTACCTAGCAAGAAACCCATGATAAAAAATAGGCAAGTCCATGACAAAAAGTTATCATTTTTTTTTTTTTTTTTTTTTTGATAGACTGATCGATGTGGAAGTCTATATGGGATGAGTATATTATCTCCTTGAGGTCTTCGTGAAGTTGATCAATGTGGGAAGCTTTTGAATATTTTATTTTTTTTTGCAATGACTTTATATAGTTGTCCTTGAGGGGAAATCTATTTATAGTGGTGAGATAGAGAGAAGAGATGTCCTTTTGAGGGAGTCATCTTTTTTTGGAAGTTTGACTCAAGGTTGAATCCCATTTTTCTTTTGGATGTTTAAGTCATGGAAAAGACTATAGAGGAAGATTAGGTTCTTGTTTAGAAGACAAAACCATACACACAAGAGGTTAACTATGAAAGAGATGGTTTCAAGTGATGAATGACCATGGGATTCCATCTTTGAAAAAAGATGAAAAGTATCCATGAGAATCATGCCATGAGTAGATCCGTGGTACTCATATTGAAGATAAGGTTGAAAGGTGATGGGTAATCACATGATTCTTGTTTAGTCATTGATCCTCAAAATGGGTAACATGGAAGGTGAATGGTGCTCAAAGGATGAGTGGTCAATAGACAAAAGGTGATATAGGACTTGATTTCAACAATAAAATGGTCTAAGATGCAAGGCATTGAGGGGCTTAGGTTTGGGTTTACCTTCAAGTGAAGACAAATGATAAGCACTGATCCATAGGTATGAGTAACGATATAGGGTCCAAGCCAATTAGGAGAAAATTTCCCCATTTACTTTTTCTTCTTTGGTTACATGTTGATTTTCCTTTCAGGATGAGGTCACCGACCTGGAAGGTTCATTCATGGACACATTTATCATAGGCACGTTTGATACATTTTTGGTAGATTTGGAGATGATCAAGAGCATTGAGATGACATCGTTCATCTAATAACTCAAGTTGTGCTAAATGGTCTGAAAAGTCATCATCGTTGAGCATGTCTTGTAGTGAGATGCAGAGAGATGGAATCTGGACTTCGAGAGGCAAGACAACCTGGTACCGTAGACCAGAGAGAAAGGTGTGGTATAGTCAGTTGAAGTGTGAATACTAGTGCGGTAAGCCCACAAGGAAAAAGGAATGTGCGTATGCCAATCCTTCCCAATATCATCAACTACTTTCATAAGAATTTTGTTCAAGGTTTTATTGGTTGATTTTGCTTGGCCATTTATTTTTGTGGGTAATAAGGTGATGAGAAACTGAGTTGAATGCCAAAAGCATCACAAAGTTTTCAGTAGGGTTTTTTTTTGAATTGCTTTCCATTATCAGTGATGAGGTGGTGAGGGACACCAAAGTGAAAAATGATGTGATGGTTGATGAATTCACATATTTTCTCAGCTTTTGTAGAAATGAGGGGAATGGCTTCTACCCATTTAGTGTAGTATTTAGTAGTGGTTATAATCCATTGATGGCATTGTGAAGAATGAGGATTGATCTCTCAACAAGATCCAAACCCCATTGAGAGAAAGGCCAAAGGTCTCGTGTGACCTGTAAGGCATGACTAGGTGTGTGATGAAGATTAGCATGTTGTTGGCATTTCACACAACATTTGACATAGTCACAATAGTCATGGTTTAGGGTTGGCCAATAATAGCCTAGGTGAAGAATGCTGTTTAGTGATAACTAAACCACTAAAGTGACCTCCACAAATTCCATCATGAACTTCCTTGATGGTGTAAGGAATTTCAGAACTTGTAAGGCATCGTAAGAGAATACCATGAAGCCACATTTATAAAGAGACCACCCATGATGACATAGCGAGAGACACTTTAAGAAAGGTGCGTTGTCCATTATGAGTGAGATCGGGAGGTAGAATGGAAAGGGAAAGGTAGTGCAAAAAACTACTTATACCAAAGGTCACGTGGGTCAGGTGCAATGGTTTTGATGGAGTTGACATCATGAGATAAATAAGAGGGTGATTGAAACCTTTGTATTGTGACAAATATTTTGGAGTCGGCAAGGAAAAGTGGGTATCTGAGAAGCTAGGAAGGCCATGGTATCCACAAATTTATTAGTAGAACGTGGGGTGGTTTGAAGTTCAGTAATGGTCAAAGGTAGTCAAAAGTATGTCGACATGACATTTGTACTTTTGGAGTATTTCATTATGACATTGGTATATACCATTGACTTGGTTTACAACTAGTTGGGAATCACCAAAGATATTAATTGATTTAACATCTAGGGAGATGGTGGTTTGAAGGCCTAATATGAGTGCTTCATATTCGGTGATGTTGTTAGTGCAATCAAAATCTAGTTTGAAAGATAAAGGCATAGGTTCACCATCAAGAGGAATGAGGATAACACTGCACCACCTCCATGCTGACATTTGGAACCATCAAAGAATAAGGTCATCTAGTAAGTGGTATCATCCAAAGAGAGGGTAGTAATGGATTCATCTGGGAAATCAAAGTTAGAGGGTTGATCTAGAAAGAGGTGTGTCATCTCTAGTTAGTTGGTCAATGATGGCTTGGCCTTTGATAAAATTTTTGATGGATGAATTTGAGGTCAAGGTCTGCAAGAAGCATGAGCCAACATGTAACACATTGATGTTGGTAGGGTTTGGTGTACATGTAATGTAGGGGATCAAGTGTTAGTGATGAAAAAGGTTTTGTGGTTGAGTAGGTAATGATGAAGTTTAGTGGTGACAAAAACTAAGGCTAAGAAAAAAAGTTTTTTTCAAGCATGGGTGTACCTAGTTTCGTAGTCAAAAGGTATGACTTATGTAATAAACCACTTTTCTCTGTGTTTCTCATCGCGATGAGTGAGCATGGCACCTAAGGAATGGTCAAGTAGAAAAAATGTATAGGTAAAAGGGTTGGTCATCTTTAGGGGAATGAGCACCGGTGGTTGAAGAAGGTATTGTTTTAAGGCATCAAATTTGTGGCATTCATCATCCCATTTGAATGAGATGTCCTTTTTGAGGAGATGATGAAATGGTTGCAATGTGGTTGGAAAGTTGTGAAATAAACCGATGAATAGATTACAACTTACCTTGCAAACTTTGAAGTTGATAGAGATTAGTAGGTGGAGGCATTTTGAGAATAGCCTTTACTTTAGTAGGATCAACTTCTATGCCATGCAAAGAAATGATGAAACCAAGGAGTTTTCCTGAAGCACCATGAAGACACACTTCTTAGGTTGAAGGTGAACACAATACTTGATGAGGTGGTCAAAGATGACCTTAAGGACTATCAGGTGTTCGGCCCGATGTTTGGATTTGGAAAGAAGGTCATCTACGTAATCTTCAATATGTGATGCATGATGTCATGGAAGATATAAGTCATGGCTCGTTGATATGTAGCACCAACATTTTTAAGGCCAAAAGGCATGACTCGATAGTAGAAGGTCCCCAAGGAGTGATGAAGGAAGTTTTGTGTTGATCTTCTAGAGTGAGTAATATTTGATTATAACCCGAGAAACCATCCATGAGTGATAACATCTCATGGCCAGTGGTGAGATCAACCAGTTGGTCAATGCCTGGTAGAGGAAAGTCATCTTTGGGGAAAGCTAAGTTGAGGTCATGGAAATCCATGCAAATGTGGAGTCCCCCTATCACTTTTTTGTGATAGAACGATGTTAGAAATCCATTGGGGATAGTCAATGGGTAGGATGAAGGAAACCGAGAGAAGGTTGAAGTTCTTCTTTGACAAGAAGAGCAATGTGAGGATGCATTTTCCGTAACTTTTTTTTATGGGTTTGGCATCAAGAATGGTTATGATATTGTGGACCACAATGTTTGGGTCAATACGGGCATATCAAGCATAGGACCAAGAAAAAGCATTTTTATGGTCCCAGAGGAAAGAAGTAAAAGCTTCTTATTCAACAACATCTAAAGATTGGCCTATCTTTAGAATGTGTGGGTCATCTTGAGTGTTAATGTTGATTTGATAGTTGATTCATTCAACATGGTTTGCATCTTAGAAGGTAACGATTGGTGAATATAAGAATCTTCCACACCAAGGTAGGTGATAGATAGACTCATCATCCTGACATTGAACAATGTTAATAGAAGGTGTATCATCATCGATCATGTAGGATATAGGAAGGGAAGAGAAGAGGAGCCTCACCATCATGTTGATAAGTCAGAGGTCCCAGGGAAATTGTGTTTATGAAAAAAAAATTAGGAGGAATAGATTGGGATCTATGGACTCCGTGGGTGAAGGTGGTGATGTTGGTGAATGGGGTGGAGAAGGTTTGTCTTCCTCAATGAGGTGATGGGCCTTCTTGGAAGATGGTGTGGAAAAGCCAATGCCACTATGATCATTGTGTTTATGGGTGGTACATGAAATGACAATATGATGGCCTTGTTCGTCATAAAAACCAAAGCCAAAGCCTTTCCATGTGCAAATGGTGAAGGAAAGTGTGGGTGAAGTGGTGGTTAGTAAGAGATTGGAGGTAGATGAAAATGGTCATGTTTGGGATGGAGGTTTGGGTGAATAAGTGGTAGTATCAAGTCCCCCATATGTTAGGTTAGTGTGAAGGTGGGGAGGACCATAAGGGAAAACCTCACCTATGTGGTAGTCATAATGAGGGTGTTGGCGTAGGTTTCCATACTCTTGTGGAGTGAGGAATGTGTTAATATTGTAGGTGGTACTCCCCTAGAGTGAGGTGCATTGAAAAACACCTTCTAAGGGATCGAGTAGTAGATATGTGGGTAGCGGGGATAGATGAATCACTAGATGATTGGGTAGGAGGGGTATTGGTTGGTTGGGAAGTAGATGGGTCAGTTGCAGAGGCTGCAGTAGAATAGTAGGAATAGAAGAGTTAGGTGTGGGAGAGGTGGTGGAACATTGGTGGATGGGGTCATGGGTGAAGGAGAAGTGGGGGTAGTGGTAGATGCCTTGACTAGTACAAGTACATCGTTAGGTCGGTACAACATGTTACAAGTTTTGAATGGTGATGGGTCGATGGGGATGGTATAGTTATGCCCTTCATGTTGAATTTTACACAATGGTGTAAAGTTGAAGGGACACAACCCATGATGTGAATCCAAGGTCTTCGAGCAATAGGTTATACTAGAACTCTCCCTCTAAGATGTAGAATAATTTTGGGATAGTGTGAGGGCCCACATGAACATGGAGAATAATGGTGCCAAGGGTGGAGGTGATGGCATCATTGAAGGAGTGCAACATAACTAGGTTATTATGCATATAATTAGAAGGGATGCACATTTGATTGTATGTGTGGGAGGAGATGATGTTAATGCTAGCACCACCATCGATCATGATGCATCGTATACATATGTTATCGATATAGATGGAAATGAAAAGGGTGGGATCAAGATCATCTGACTTGGAGAGGTACAATCTCTCTCAGAGAGAAGTGAGGGTGGTGACTTGATGAGTGGGCATGGGGGTAGAAGAAGGAGATGATTTGGTAAGTGAGGCCATGTGGTGAGGGGTGATAATGGAGGCCACTGGTGTGGGGTCATTGGGTAAAACTTCAATGGATTGCAAAACCTCCATAAGGGCTTGTCTATGAGATTCAAAAGTTTGGATGAGATCATACAAAGACATCTTTAGAGGGGATTGATGTAATTGTTTTATCATTGTGATGGGTGACCCCATCAGAGATAGGGTATGTGGGTCCTCGAATGGTGATTTTGGGCATGGGTGTAGATGGTATATTGGGCATGGGGTTGGTTGATGGGCTAGTTGCTTTTTCTTTTCCTTTGTTTTTCAGTGCGGGTGGCAACTTGAACCATGTTAATATGAGGGGAGGTGGTAAATGGAGAAGGTGTAGGATGAGTAGTGTAATGACATGATGGGAAAAAACCTAATGGGGGAAAATCCTTGTGAAGTGAGTATGGCACACTGGCATTTGGGTGGTGATTTGGCCAACTCTCTGATATGGACCATGTTGATCTCAAATTTTGGAGGTGGAAAAAAGGGTTGTGGGGGTGGAGATGTAGGTCGTTGAAGAAGTAAAGGGATGATGATGTGTGGTGATAGGTGAAGGTGGAACATGGTCCTCATCAAGAAGGTCATCATCATCAAAATTTTTTTTAGGAGGAAAAAGTTGGAGAAGAATGGTTTTTAGAGCCTTACAATTTTCTACATCATGTCTACACACACATGATGATAGGCACAAATATTGGTTTCATCAAACCCTTTTGGTTTGGGTTTGAGAGGATCGTAAGGTCGAAGTGGTGGTAATGTGATGATGGAAGTCTCTAAGAGATTGGTTAAAATGTTGGCGTAGGACCCCTGCTAATGGATCACAATGGGAAGTGAGTGTGGGTTTGGGTAAAGGTGTGGATGATCATGAGGGAAGAGGCTTTATAGGAGGGGGAATGGGTTGGCCCATTGGTTTGGTAAGTGGTATTGTCTTAGGTTTTGATGGCATCTTCTTGGGTAAAGGTGTGGTAGAAGAGCTAGCGATGGAAGGTTTTGTTGGTTTAACTACCTTATTGGAGGGTAGTGGGTTCTTATCTTTGGGTTGCACCTTCTTGGGTAAAGGTGACACATGGGAGTATGAGATGTAGAAGGGAAAGTAGATGGTGGAAGAGGATGGGTTACCCATGGGGACAACCGAGTTGTGGTGGAAGTGGTTGGTAGAGGTTGGGTGGATGGTATGGGTTGAAGTCGTATATAGGAAGTTGGGGTTATAGTAACTGGTGGAGGTATAGGTGGTAAGAAGTGCATGGGTGAGGGTGAGGGTGTTTTGTTTTTGGGTGAATGAGGTGTAATGAAGGCTCGTGATGAAGAAATAGGTTTAGCTTTTGACTGGCCTTGGGTAGGAGACTGTTTGGTCAGGGTTGATGGATGGGGCCCTAGGATGGATGGAAGGGGTGAAGGTGACAAAGGTGTGGTAGGTGAGATGTGTATGTATGGCCTAGAAGGTTGGGTCTTCCTTTTAGGTGGAGGAATAATGTTGGTGTGGGTTTGGGAAGATGTGGCTAAGTCTAATTTGATAGGTGGGTGAGTAAGGCTTGATGTTGGCATGACACCCAAGGTAGTGATGGGTCTAGATATAGATGAAGATATAGGTGTGGGTAGGTTTTAGGTTTGGAATGGTTTTAGTCATGGGTAAAGGTTTGGATGTAGGTAGAGATGATGAAGAAGAATCCATTTTGATAGGCATGGTCAGTGTTGATCTAGTTGTTGGAAATACCTTTGGGTAGATCATGGAAGTATCTTTAGGAAACATTTGCATTTGAGTCAAAAAGGGGAGCCGAAGATGTCCCAGAGCATGGAATTATCAACGTAATCCAAGTGATCAGCCAGCCATGAAAATGGGACTACTGAAGGAGAGATGGAGTTGGTTTGGTGGAAATCCCTATAAAATATGTCTATGTGAGATAGGGAATTGGCTAGCCTCGGACTCTATGGGTAAAAGAGCCGAGATCATATCAATGGGGTCTGGGATGCTGAGGGAGAATTTCCCCCAATAGGTAGTGGCATGTCTGAAGAATCTCCCATGGGTAGGAGAGATGGTAGGTGGGGTGAGGTAGACTTCTCCCTTGGTGGAGGAGAAGGTGATGATGATTCTCCTGTGGATGGGAGAATTAAAAGTGTTGATTGTTTGGTAGGTTGTGAGGTAGATGGTGAAATGGCATCGCATCAGTAAAAATGTGGGTTCCTCCATGAGAGAAGGGGAGATGAAGGGGACTCCTCTGTGGGTGAAGGAGTAGAAGAGGTATGCTCCTCTGTGGGTAGAGGAGCTCGTGCAGAATTTCCTCAATAGATGAAATAGGTGGAATTTGAGGAAACAGCCAGTATGATATCAAAAACCATGTGGACTTCATGGACATTTTTTCATTGGATGAAGGTTCACTATTTTGATTAGATGATGGTTTATGGTTAGGGAATGAATTTTTAAAGATGTGCAAATTTTGATTTTTGGTGTGTTTGGGTTGTCCATGATGAGGTCTCCATTATCTATCATCTCTTGGACAATGTTCTTAAAAGTTATGTAAGTTACCATCACTATGGCCTTTGACACGATGGTAATTATAGTAGTCATGTTCCTTATACCATGCAGGCATAGGAGAGAGGATCAAAACTAGTATGAGGTTTTATGGGAGGAAGTGTAATGGCTCCAACTTTAAGAAGCTTTTCCAAGACTGAAGAATAGGGCTCTCAATTGAAGTGTACTTCTATTCCCCACTGAACCGAAAGGTCTAGATAGGGAAAGATTGGAAGAAGGTTGGGCTTGATTAGAGGATGAGATGGACCCACTTTGAGAACTACCACGTTGGTAGATCCTTTAGATTTTGAATAATTATTTTGGGGTTTTGAAGATGAAGAAGAATCATTTGGTTTGAATGGGGGCATTCTTGTTTTGTAATTGGATTTTTTTTTCAATGGCACAAATTTCTAGCTTTCATGCCATGGTGAATGCTTCATCAAAGGTTTGGAAGGTTTGTACCTATAGAGTTGGTGAGATGTGTCTAGCACAAGCTCTAGTGAACAACTCAATAAGTTAGTTTGAGGTAACTAGAATGTTAATTGGTTGATAAGACTCACCAAGTGAAGCAAAATCTATGATAGATTCATCTTCATATTGTCGTGTCGAATATAGGTTGGTCATGGTGACCTTTTTGACTACATTGATCGAGAAGTGGTCCAGGAATGCTTGAGCCACTTGGTTGAAGGAGTAGATGGAATGTCTAGGTAAACTGTTGTACCAATCTAAGGTGGGTCTGTTAGGGACATGGGAAATGTTTGTAAGAGAAAAGCATCATCATGGGAAATTAGGTAGCACCCATGCTTGAATGACCACAAGTGTTGTTGTGGGTCCTCTTTACTATTGAAATGGTTGAACTTGGGCATTTCCCAATGCACATGATATGGGTGAATAGGAATGGATGGATGAATAGGCTCATTACAGATTTCATCATAGGTCAAGGAGTTATGAGAGCTGAAACCGATGCTTCTAATGTCTACATATTTTCCATCATCATCCTAATGAGGTCATTGGTGGGTTGTGAGGAATGGGTGCCTCTGTAGTAAAGGGAGGTTGATGATGGGTGTATGATGTGGATGGCATCCCAGTACATGGGGTGCCGAATATGAAAACTATGAAGGGGGATAGATACATGGGTGGAATGTACCATAAATAAGTGAAATGAGATTGGGGGTTGTTGGTGATGCATGTAAATAGGTGGGGTGGTCGCAATGACTCTCGTGGTAATGGGTGGTAGAGACTGAGGGATAGAAAGAACCAGATTTTGGAAAGGGGTGTGGGTTGCTGACACTGGAGGTGGTTGTGATGTAACTGGTATATATGAGGAAAAGGGGGTAGATGGGGCTATGCTCAAGGTAGTTGGTGAAGGAATGGTTGACACACGGGTGCAATAGATGTCATTGGGGTAGTAGTTATGGTAGAGGTGGAACCTAACTGAGAGACCACAGGGGGTAATGTGATGATGAGGGAAAGTGCCGAGCTAGTGGTAGTGACGAAGTGGAAGTGGGTGTGAGGGCAGGAGGGATAGATATGCATGCATGTCATATATTAACTATCTTGAGGAGTCCTGGGTAGATGAGTGGGTGAGATAGTATTGTAGGGCCGTGGGATTCTGATCAAGGAGTCTTGTGAACTCCTCATCTCGTAGTAGCAATGGGGATAAGTTGAGTTGGATCCATAGGTGATAGGATGGATGATGATGATGATGGACTAGGTGGGAGTGGTTGATGGATGGTGTGAAATACAAGGGTGTTAGTTTTTTGTGAGTCAACACCATGTGAATTAGTGTTGACTTGGTAAAATTGTATTATGTAAATGACAAAAAAAAAAAAGAAGAAGAGAAGGATAAAGTCAGGGGGTAAAATGGTCAGTGTTTTGATTAAAAATCAAAACACAAAACTAACGATGGTCAATATGACTGATGATGGTTATAGGGAACCGATGATGGTTATGATAACCGATACCGGTCACTATGGAAATACCAGTTTCAAAAAATGAAACAGAATTGATGAATATGAATGGGGAAACTATATCTGATAGAGATATCAGAAATGTTGGGGGATATGATGGTGTCTGAGGACCAAAAAATAAAAAGAATAGGTGATGAAGGTTGTTTTAGGTAAAATAACCAAAATAGCTAGAAACTAACACTAGTTAGGTAAATTGATGATGATCAGATGTAAACTGATGATGGTCATTGGACATGGACCGACATCGGTTACTTGTGAAATTAGAAGAAATGAAAAAAATGGATTTTTGTGAATTAAACTAGATGAAGGATCAACCTAAAAATGAGAATGATAAGATGAGGTCTGACACACTCAAAAATACTAGAATACTCCAACTATGATGGGGAGTGTGAAAGGAAGAAGAAAAATGAAGAATCGTAACTCACACCTCAAAACACAAGTCAAGAACAAAGCTAAGAAAAACACGTAATCCTAAAAGTGAATTTATGTTTGTTTTAGCTTATGCTATTAAGACTGACTTGTGAATTTAGAACAAAGTTTTTGGTTGGGAAGGCATCCTATGAAGAAGGAAATCTAAAGGTGAGGTTTCAGGTTATGTTATGGTGGGGGTGGTCCTTTCTCTGAGGTGATGACTGGACAAGAGATAACCAAGTTGGGTGCCCATTGTCAATCCTCTGATCGTGTGATCATTGACAACTTCTTAGGTGGGATGTTGTTTAAGAAGATGTGTAAATTCAAATTTTGTGTAGTTTGGAAAAGAGAGAGAGAGAGAGAAATGTGCTTTCTATGGTTCAATTGTGTCAACCATCAGTTGGGCATGACTTCAGCATATAGGTTGCCCTCATTTTTAAATGTGAGCTAATAATGCAACATACAAGGATGAAATGCAACAAATTTTATAACCCAAATCGATAATTATATTTGATGAAGAAAATGATGAATAGGTCAAGAATGTGCTCTTTCACTACTATGCAAATGCAAGAAGGAAGAATTGGTTTCATTTTAAGCACCAAATGACAAATGTCGTTTAGACAATTAGAAGAAAAGAATATTACCAGGGAGAAGATTAAATGTGTATTTTTCAAAAGGAAAGAAACACACAAAAAAGTTTCCCTATATGAAGAAAATGCAATGAACCCAAGAGAGGGTCCCACCAGGTGTGCCAAAATGTTTTCATCGAATAGTATGCATACGTAAGAGAAAAAAGATAAGGTAAGGGTGAGGAGGAATACTTGTGAATGAAGGTGGAAGGTAGAGTGTGCACATTCTGATTTTCCCGATCCAATGTTGATTGTGAGAACTTCTTTTTTGCTAGGAGGAACTACCTATGAAATACAAAACAAGACCACAAGAGGAATATTAAACAATATATGTTAGTGGACTTACCTAGCGTATGCTAGATCCAGGAAGTGTGATACTTCCTAGATGGTTGTCAATCCACTATTTAAAACAACTTAATGCAAAGAAATGATGTAAACCAATAATGTCCTACTTATAGTTGATATGATTTAGGTGTCTCATTCAAGTACAATAAGAAAATCTAATCTAATAGGCTAGGTTATGATCAGATCTGGAAGTTAGATAGGTAAATAAGGTGGTTGGGATAGGTCAGGGTCAAGCTTTAGGTGATTTGGGTTATTTGGGTAAATGTTATGAGGTTGTTGTTATAGGAAGGTTTACTAGATACATAGAAAGAGAGATGTCGGTATGGTATGATGATGTTGGTTGAGAGAAATGATGATGGTTTAGGTTAACTGGCGTGGTAGTAGGGTCAAGCTGATAGAAACTTAATGAAGTTTGGTTTTGGTGATTCTCTGTGATTGCACAAAGAATGGAAAGAGAATGGTGAGGTTGATGAATAGTGTTGGGAATACTCAGAGATGTCTGGAGGTAGGTATGGAGGGTTGAGAGGTTGTAGGTGATTAGGTGGAGGGATTGAGCAGGAGGTGAGAGGTGATGGGATGTAAGGGAGACTAGAACTCCAAAAAGAGATGAAGAAACTAATCTAAATAAATATGGGAAGGTGCAAGATCCAAATGTACTTACTTGTGTTTGCAGACCTAGTGGTTGGATGGAGGTGATGGTTGATCCATGGAACTGGTGGTTAGTGTCATGGCTATGCTTCCCAGAATATTACCATGAATGCTTTCCTTTCAGATCAGTGCTTGGTGTTGGTTTAGGATGTCTGGATGTGCAAGAGTGCTCTGGTGTGTGCTTGCATGTAGATCTCTCTTCTCCAAAACTTGAATAATTCTTCCAACCTCTCAAACAAGGTTACCAAAGTGAATATATGGTAACCGATGATGGTTTAGGGTGATGACATTCGGTTTTGGGTTGACCGGCATGGTTAAGGTGGGAAATCCTAGGTTTACTAAAAATGACAGATCTTGGCAATTTTTGGCCAGCTCTATCCATTATTCACGGATCAAAATGGAATGTTGTGCTTAGATAAGTGGGAATGTGGTTAGAGGAAGAATAGGCATGTGATTTTAGGGTTGAACTAAGTCTTAGTTAATTAAGGTAGGTAGGACTAAGTCTTAGTTAGTTATGGTAAGTGGATATTGAGTCCTAGTAAAAAGGAAACATGCTAAGAATAGGTTTATGATGAGGTGTCTAGGTGATGTGGTGGGGTGAGGTGTCTAGGTGAGGTGGAAATTAGTTTAATTAAGGTAATTAAATAATGAATATTATTAATAGGTGGTAAAGGTGTAGATCGTAATGGACAGTATGTCGACAAAGTGTTGAAGGATGGTTTAGACGCATCTTATGAGGTTATTAATCACTAGTGGAAAGGAGTGCTACAGTTGTGCGTATGGATTGAAGATTATACTCTAAAATATGCCATTTCTATGTATTCTTACCCAGAAGTTGTTGAGTTTGAGTTCTGAGGGAGCCCAGAGGATTATTTTTGCATGCTATTCCTTTGGCTATGAAGATCTTGATCATTAACTTGAGTTTAGAGTCATTTCCCATGGTGGCTAAGCTTTTATGAACACCTGGGAGAGGAAGATAGGGTGGAGAAAGATGGAGGAAATTGAGGCTGAAAAGGAAAGGGAGGAGAGATGACTCAAGTATAGCAAAGCTCGTGAAAGGGAGATGACTAGATAACGTGAGGTTATAAGTGTGATGGATCTATGGAGGCAGACGTTACAGAGGAGTTGAGGTTCACACGAGAGGATGTGGAACATGAGCGATGCTGTCTGCTACCCCATCTTGGAAAATGTAGGAGAGAATCCCTTTCAACTTCTAATGAGATTTTGTTGTATGGAGAAAGGAGAATTTTCAGCACACATATAAACGCACTGTGACAAACCCCTAGTTCTTGGTTTTCCGGATCAAGAGAGAAGTATTGCTAACCTAGTTGATATTGGTGGGAGTAACCGATCTATGACCAGGAGATATAATTTCTTATTTGGAATATCCATGGCTACGCAACCCATTTCGGTATTTGGAGAAATTTTTGGACAACGTGTAAGTACGCAAGATTTTGGTATCACATCCGGAAGTGGCACGTGACACACCACCGGTGGTGGGAAAATATCACAAACCATCAAAGACATTGCTTTAGTGGGACACTAGGAACACTTAGCACGACCACTTTGTGCCATTTTCTAACTACACGAGGTGGATCTAGTGGATCATGAGGAATAATACCTAGTGGATCCAATGGATCTAGTGGAGGAGGAAACACTAAAGTGAACAAAGGCTCTCGGATTAGGACAAGGGCCTCAATCACCTCTATAAGTATTTTTGAGATGCCTTTACACTTACCAGGACTATAGGGGTATTAAAGATGCTGCAGAGCATGTACACTAATGTGAATTACTTTGGCATGTGAAAGGGATCACTACCCCCAGAGTGAAAGGTGAGTCGGTTTGCAACAACGTTGCAAGGATGCATGCATAGTTGGTATAAGAAGTATGACCCCATCGGATGGTGGTAGACTACACCACATTGAAGAACACCTTCCTAGTAGAGTTCCATATCCTTGAGTTTGAGCAAAAGAGCAGCAACTCCCGAAATAAATCTAGCAAGGAATGGCAGAGAGTGTGTGGGAGTATGAGACGTATTTCAATAATCTCTTGTCAAATATTTCCTATGAAATTCATCCTTATCAACATGCTCAATGGTTTTTTGAAGGATTTATAACACCGTTTAGCGGGGCTTTGTCATACAAGACTTTCACGAGACCCATGCGAGGCATTGGAAGTTGCCTTGTGCATTGAAGTTATTGGGAGCATTGATAATGGTGTTAGTAATTTTCGGAGGCTTATATTTCTAAAATGGCCAAGCATTTGGAGAAGTCAGTGTCGCAAACTCAACACATGAGGTTCATAGTGGGATTTGGTGTATAGAGTGTGAAGTGGAAGGGCATGTAAAAGATAGTTTCCCTCGGAAGTCGGTACGTGCCATGATGGTAGGCTCCGTGAAATTTTCCATGGGGATTATGATGCAAGTAGGTTTCCACTACTACAATGTGCAATCCACAAGAAGGTTTCTTTTTATTATAAGATTTGTACCTCTATGACCCATGATACAAAATATTATATCTTGATTGATCAGATCCATGATGCTTTTGATCTTGGTGTACGCTATACTAGTCTTGCAAGTAGTTCTAAGGAAGATGATCATCGCTATGAAGGGAGCATAGATAGAGGGGCACATGGAAGGGGTTTTTGTGGAGGATCTATGGTCACAAAGCAACCATGATGGAGAATTAAGTGAATTCCCATGAGGAATGCAGTTATAGCTTGTGGATCTACTGAGAGAATTACAAATGCGAGTGTCTTGATCGTTAAAATGCTTGTGGTGAGGAAAGAAACATAAATATTAAGAGTGTCTAGATCTTTATGAGCATATGAACCAAGAAACACGAAGGAAAAAGGTCTTTGGGATGGTGAGCATCAAGAAGGATGATTCACGGTGGTAGCCAAGAGTGGCACGTGAGTCGAACTAGAACCCGTACTAGTGACGACGTGAGCGGAGGCCATGCAGACCGAGGAGATGCCAAGATAAAGGACACTAGTTTTAAGAGAGGAAGTGGTACATGGAAAGTATCTGGACCCTACTCATCAAAAGGAGGTTTATCAAGAGACTATGGTCATGATTCAGAGTTTGCAAGGGGAGATCAAATGTCTAAAGGAGCAATCAAAGTAGTTGGAGCAAAGGAAGAATGTTGAGGCTCCAAAGGATGACTTGGATAAGGTCAAGGAAGTATGTAGGATGTTAAGGCAAGAGAATATTATTCCCTTGTTGGGAGAATGGTGAGGATAAGGTACCACATGCCAAACAGAGTGCAAAAGGAAAGTTTTACATGGAAACCTTCCTCCTCATAGCCTTGATTATGATAAGGAGATAAATTTGAATGCAGTTTTTGAGGGATGGCTTCTGAGTAATATCCTCATCGACATGGGAGTAGGAGTCATTTTTCTTACCTTAAATGCCTAACATCAAATGGGAAGGCCCGCATTATAACCATCTTCGAATGTGTTGCGTATGGAAAACAAGACTAAGGCAATGCCCATTGGAGTCCTGAAAGATGCAGTTATCACCATTCAAGGGGCCAAGTTCATTAGAGACTTCAAAGTCTTGGCACTTGACGAGGCGAGACAACATTCCAGCATTGCTTGGGCTCCTATGGTGTTACAAGAATAATTCATACTTGAAATTTAACAAGGGGTATATTGGATTTGAGAAAAAGGGAGAAAGGGTTATTATCCCTTTAACAGATGGGAAGTCAACGCCCTATACTAAGCCCTTAGGAGAAGAATTCCTTGATATAATATGTGTACTCCATTAGAGATCCAGAGATAATTCATCCCACTGAGAGGAGTTAACCGAGTTTGAAGATTCTCGGTCCTTGAGTGATACCACTAGCATGGCATGCAAAAATTGGGTGCATGGGACTTATGAGTTGATTGGGTGATAGTTGAGAGGATATATAACAAGGGTAACAAAGGCTTGCTCAGTCAAGAGCTTAGGAGGAAAGAAGTTACCAAGCTATTTTGGAGGGCATACCCGAAAATTTCTTGCAAGAAATGGAGGCTTAATGGAAGAACGAGAATGAGAGAAGAGGAATGCTCGATTACAACCTACTCGAACTACAACACACGCTGGTGGGCTACACATCGGGAGAGCTTCCTAGAGTGGCATGAAGTAAGAATAACATTTTTGTAAGGTTCTCCAAGATCAATGCACCCACCACGTTATAAATGATTACCATGGTAAAGAGACCACCTCATTTCATATCCAAGCGTGTGAGAAGGCTTGGATGGGAAGCACAGAAGTGTTACCACCTTTATTATGGGTGCATAAGTTGTATGCCACCTTACAATACTATGCATGTGCATGGTATATTCATTCGAGACACACCAAAAAATAGGTAATTGGTAGGAGTTGGTGGCTGATCTCATTCAAGATTTTGAGTATAGGAGTACAAAGCCATCAGTAGATAATGAATTGTAAGTAATCAAACACCTTACAATGGGAGATAGTGCTATGGAAAGATATAGGCTACTAGAATTATTGGGTGAGCCTTATTTAGAGACCTACCTCAATGAAGAAGAATCAAAGGAAGTATAACTTGAGCGCACGTGCATGAAAAAGGAAAAAGGAAAAATGTTCTATGTAGTAGATGATGAAGAGATGGAAACTTTGGATGTTAACCATTCTGATGGTATGCATGAAGTCATAGATAGTGTTGATGAGCAAGCACACGCCTACCATGAGCCCTTGAAAACAAAGAAGGTTAACATTAGGACAAAGAGAAAACTTGAGGAAGCTATCATTGGGGACTATTGGTCAAAAAAGAAGTTTCAAATGTCATTGGTCTGTTGCACGAGTTCTAAGATTTATTCCCTCACGGGTATCATAACGTTAAAGGTTTCCACTATTCCCTAGGGGAGATGAAGATGAAGTTGAAGGAAGGTGCGTGCCTAATTTGGAAGAGGCCTTATCGGATGAATCTAAATTTGTGCTTACGGGTCAAGGAAGAAATAAACAAGATGATAACATATGGTATCATTGAGGTAGTGGAAGAATTAGAATGGATAAGCCCAATGGTTATCAATATCAAGAAGGATGGAAGGATAAGAATCTGTGTTGACTACAGGGATCTAAATGTAGTATGTGTCATCGATCCTTTCCAAACCCTTTTTGAAGAAATTTTGGAGGAAGTAGCTAGGCATGAAGTCTACTCTTTCACAAATGGGTTCTCAAGGTATCACCAAGTTAGGATTGCAAAGGAAGACCAAAGGAAGACAACTTTCACCATTGAATGGGGAAGTTTTTCATACACGGTTATGCCTTTTGAATTAAAGAATGCACCTACTGTGTTCTCGCGCATTGTGGTACAAGTATTTCAGGACATCATCCATAAGTTTCTTCAAGTTTACCAAGATGATTGGACTATGTGTGGGTTAGTGAAAGACCATTATGAAAATTTGAGGTTGATGTTTGAGAGATGTCAGCAATTGAGGACATCCTCAACATTAATAAAAGTGTATTTTTACTCCTTTTGGAACCCTTTTAGGACACATTATATGCAAATATGGCTTACTAGTGGATCCCACCAAAATTTGTAGTTATTATGGGATTAGGGGAGCCTACTAGTCAAAGTGATGTGTGTAAATTCCTTGGGAATAAGGGGTATTACATGAAGTTCATCAAGGGGTATGCCAAGATTTCCATGCCTTTGAAGGAGTTACTAAAACACAAGAATTCCTTTTATTGGGAAGAGGCGCAATAAAAGGCATTTGACACTTTGAAGGATAGGCTTGTCATGATGCCCATATTACGTTTTCCTTCGTGGGATAATCCTTTCCATGTGCGTGTTGATACCCCAAGGACAAATATGGGAGAAGTACTAGCATAACATGGTGAGGGAATTATTGATCACCCCTTGTGCTTTACAAGTAGAAAGTTGACACCAATGAACAAAATTACACAACTACTGAGTGTGAAGAATTGTCTATGATCTACGCGTTGCATAATTTTAGGTTGTATCTATTGGCAACACCATTTATTTTCTACATGGACCACATGGCATTGAAATACTTAGTCAACAAGCCCATTTTTCAAGGGTGCATATGCCATTGGGTCCTATTATTCCAAGAGTTTGAGTTCACAGTGGTTGTAAAACCAAGAAAAAGAAATTAAGGACCTAACCACTTATCAAGAATAAACTTAGGGGAGAATGCACAAAGCATTGAGGACACTATGCCGACGCATAAATATTTAGGTTGCATAAAGCACACCCCCATACTTGGAAGATATCACAGTGTTCTTAAAAAAAGGTATGGTAGGAAGGGATGAAGGCTTTGAGAGAAAGCGGTTAGCAATACACGCCACACCCTACATGTTGATTAATGAAGACCTGTATAAGTTAGGTCATGATGAGGTTCTATACCAATGTGTATTGGAACATGAGCGCATGGTAATTATGGAGGAAGTGCATGGTGGGATTATAGGAGGACACTATGCAGGAAATGCTACCACACGGAAGATTTTACTAGCAGGGCTTTGGTGGGAAACCATCTACCAGATTGTATTGAGTTTTGTAAGGCCTATGACCATTGCCAGTGCCTTGGAAAACCTAGAAAGAGATGAAATTCCCTTGCAACCAATAGCCCACACTGAACCATTTGAAAAATGGGCAATCAACTTTGTAGGGCCAATTTCGTTAGTTGTGTAAAGGACTAGTTCATGGTATATCATTACTTACACTGATTACTTGACACAATGGGAAGAGGCAATGCCTATGAAGGATTACTGCAATAAAAACTACTAGATTCTTATGGGAGAATATAATCAGCAAGCATGGTTTTCCTTTAAGTTTAAAAAGTGATAGAGGTACAAATTTTCTCAATGAAACGGTCAGGATTCTATTAGCATAATTTATGGTGGCCCATCACAAGACTACTCCTTATCACCCTCAAGAAAATGGAACTATTGAGGCATTTAACAAAATACTAAGTCACACATTGACTAAGATCTGTCATGTTGGAAGAAAATATTAGGATGAGAAAGTATCAGCCATTCTATGGGCATACAGGACAACCTACAAGAGGTTGAACAAGGCCACACCGTTTTAATTGATGGTTGGCGCGGAGGATTTTTTGCCAATTGAATTCATGTTACCATCGCTGCATATAACATGCACGGGGAGGCTTAAGTGATGAGAAAGTGCTAGAAGAGAGGATTGATAAGTTGATGTAGTTAGAAGAAAGGTGATCACTTGTTAGATGGATTCATAAGATAGAAAAAACAAGACAAAATCATGGCATAATCGTCATATCAAGAACAAGAAGCTTGAGGTTGGGAAGATGGTTTTGTTGTATGATTCCAAGTATCTGTGCCATCCTGAGAAGTTAAAATTCCATTGGTTGGAACCCTACATCATCTCGTACATTCTTGATTCAGGTGCTTGCTAGTTACAAGCGCTATATGGGATGAGATTACCAACTCATTCTAATGGGAGTAGGCTAAATCCCTACTATAAATAATTCTTCTTGGTGTTTGTAATAAGGCAGTATTTCCAGTTAGCTTAGAATTTCCCTTTATTATTTTCTTTTCTTATGTTTCCATTTCTCGTTGCTTGTTCATCTCTTTTTGTTTCATTTGCACCTTGTGCTTGCTGGTAACCACATTATTGTTCCAAAGTCATGCATGCACAGAGAAACCAATAGAAGGAAGTGTGCAAGGTTACGAAAGGACATGAGGAAATGATAGATAATGAATTATGGTGTCAAGAAAGCTATAACAAAGACCACGTATAAAGGATGAAGAGCGCATGAACAACATGAGGTAGGAGAGGGAAAAAATTGGGTAAAGGACAAAAGAAGTGCCTTTGGCACTATAGACACATGTGTAAGTGTCTTCGGTCAGATTGGATTTTTGCACGCGAGGTAAGGTTGTAAAGGATTTTGTGAGTAGGATGTGGCGTGTGGGTAAGGGTGCTTAAAGTCGGTTAGTGGAAAAAGCTACATTTAATGTTAAAGTATGTTGGTAGGTGGTATAGAATTTAGTCTTTGGAGGGAAGCAAAAACTATAAATATAAGGTCGGGAAAGTCATTATTCTACCTTGCTATTATGAAGTTGAAGCACTCTTGCATACTAGGGAATCTAGAGAAATTTGTATGAAGGAGAAAGAATTCAAGAAATCTAAGAGTGTGACTCAAGTGGATTTGAAAACTAGGAGGAAGGAGTACACGAGTGTGAGAGAAGGTTGTTTGTGGTGCCTTTGTCTTGTGTAAGGTTTTCCTAGTAAGGGTTTGGCAACTAGGGCACGAAGGAAGATGGATTTATTCCAGGATTTGAAGTTTGGAGTTGGGTTTGGAGTTAAGCAGAGTAGCAGAGAAGAGTAAGGAGTTTGTAGTTTGTCCTGACAGAAAGCATGAAACCTAAGAAGGTGATTGTTTCACCAAAGAAACGAAGGGAAAGGAAAAGGAAAAAAGCTGTTTCCGTCATGAGTTCCAATGAAGAATGGTATACAAAAATGCAATACCCAAATGAATTATTGCTAGGAAAGGAGTGGGTGTCACATTTAATACAAATTGCCGTGAGGGATTATAACCATTGCATGAGCACAACTAAGAAGGATATAACATTAGAATTGGTCCGTCAACTAACAAAAGGACACCCGATAGGATGCCTAAATACAACGATTTGGGTGAAATCCAAATTGGAGAAGTCAAGGTTATTCAGAACTAAATGAATTTCCTTATTTTAGCAAGCTGAATGAATTTATCGCTGGTTGATGTCGTACATACATGAAGATCAATTCTATTTTGTAGGGCATAAAATGTGCATAACACTACAATTGATATCTAAGTGCACATGGATTATTTATGAAGGAGAAAGTGTAGACGATGATCCGATCAACAAGGAGGTTATCAAGGAGACAAAGAGCAACGCATGACTACAAGAAGGGTTCATGATACTTTGAAATCATGGATATTCCATACCCTATTATTAATATGGCCATGCACTTGGTAACCAAGCTCAATGATTAGGAATGATGGACACAAGTGAACAAGGTATGGCTAAATGTATGCCAGAAGATATCAAAGGGAACCATCTATAACTTATTTTCTTTCATTGTGGATGAGATCATAAGTAATGCGCAGGAGGGAGAGAAGATATTATTTGGTAATGTCCTCCTCACCATTGTATTTTCAGAAATTGGAGTGCTAGATGGGCCAGAAAAGTTTGTTTGGGAGTATCTAGATGAGGATCCCTCACCCACAAAGAGGTTTGAAAAATACACTTGTGAAACCATGACGACCTGCTCACAAGGCGCACTGGAGAAGTGGTATAAACAAATGCATGATGCATTTGGGGAAAAGTGGAGGATCCCAGAGTAGTTTCCCATGCTCGTGGATGGAGAAAAATAATTTTTAGTGTACTAACATTTCTGCATTGGAAGATTTACTTTAAAAATAGGACTAAGGGTCCATGGTGCAGCCTTGCTCCTTCTCCTTACTTCGAAGGGGTCAATAGGTTCAAGGAAGCCAAAAGACTAAGGTTCAACCTTAGTGAGGTGGACCAAGACCACCGTGAGCTGTCATTGAAAGCTTGTGTACCCTAAAAACACACATACGTGGAGAAGTATGTCTCCCATGAAGTTCAAATGATGAAACCAATAATGCTGCCAATCACTAGAAGGGATGCAACAAGGATATACCTTCACATAAGACCTAAGTTCAAGAAAGGAACATATATGGAGAATGATGTATCCATTCCAAAAGACCCCATAGGAAGAAAGAAGGTTGCATCAAAGAAGAGAGAAAGAGAAGAGGGGCAGGAGAAGAAAGCACCAAGTGTGCAGACCACACAATTGGTGGGCACACCTGAAGCATTCGCGAAGCCTAGCACTTACGCATGGAGAAAGAAGTCCCTTATTAATGAAAAGACCCTAGGAGAAGAGGTGCAGAGAGAGCATGTAGGGAGCCTCACCCATGGAGAATCACCAACGAAGAGGTCTTCATAAGGAGAAGGAGAAAGAAGAATCTCATGTCTTTGGAATCCCCAAGAAGGAAGAAGCAAAAGATGACTAATGAGACATAATCAAAAGAGACAAAATTTTAGATGCCTACATCAGCGACAAGGATGATGATGAGCATGAAGGAGGTGAAGACCATCTAGTATATGATGTACATGATTCTAAGGAAGAAGGAGATGAAGAAGAGTATAATAAAGAAGACGAGGAGAAGAATGAAGAAGAAGATGGGGCTTAAGTTAAGGGGGTGAGCGAAGAAGTAAGCACTAAAAACCAAAGAACCCCAAACCTCAGTAAGGAGCAAGTAGAGAAATCCATGGAGAGAGAAGTGGATGGAATCATGAAGGAGTTGGTGGAACAAGAGTTAGAGATGAGCGCGAGATGAAATTATGAAGGAAATGAAAGAAGAAAGCGGTGAGGAGTATTACAACATGGGTGGAGATCCCAAATTGGCGGTAAGCTTCACAAAAGCTATGCAAACAGTGGGAAATGCGCGGTGGTGGCACAAGAGTAGGAAATGAGATATATTAATGATCCTAGCAAGGTGGTATGCACATGATTCTAGAGCACCATATCGTAGAACAAATCCTAGCTATATCATCCTTTGTGAAGAAGGCGCATAACCATAGACAAGAAAGATGTTATCTTGGGTGTTTGAATCCCATGTAGATGAACCAAAATTTGAAGTAAGTCAAGATAGTGCTAATGAAGGTTCTAAAACCAAAGGAATAAATCCATTGGTGAACGCTTAGTAGCTATCAGATGAATAGGTCTATAACGTGCTTAACAAGGTTTTTGTCAAAGTTAAGGTCACCTTTGTTCGGGAGAAATGATAGAGTGAGATTATTGGAAGAGGAATTGGAGAAGAAAAAGAAGGAGCTCGTGGAAAAGATCAAGGACCTAAAGCAAGAGGAGATCATCAGCGATTAGTTGAGGTGTGAGGTGAAAGAAGAAAAAGCTAAGGTGCATGAAGTCTTTAAGAAGGTGGAGATGATTACAAATGTAATTGTCCTGAAGCACCCTGACTTAGCGCCACCTGATCAAAAGTATGAATCAAGCTTGAAATGTTTGGAGGATCTGACTTGCATTCTCACAATAGAGAGGTGACCACTTGCTTTAGAGTCTACGGAAGAAGCACGGAGCACACCAAGAAAAGGAATAAAAGATGAAGGTTATCAAGATTATGGCTCGATATACCAAAATTCTTATAGAAGTGAAGGCCATCGCGTAGAACGCTGAAGATGCTTATGATAATCTGCATTGATAGGGATAAATTGGCAAGCATCTTTGTTCCACCCATGAAATGGAACTCAAGGAGTTATTAGATAAAAATAAGGGAATAGAGTGGAAAGAGACAAGATTAAGGTGAGGTGGAGAAGAATTCATAAGAAATCAAGACCTTACAAGGATTGATCAAAAGACAGTTGAGGAGCTATACCCCTAGATCACCTACAGGATGGATGCACTTGAGGACTTTGGAAAATAGTTGGAGGGTATTTTTGAGACCATGAGCGCCAAAGGGGAGGAGTCGAGTTTTGAGGAGGTGAGAACCCGGTGGGTGACCTCTATCGATAAGCTCAAAATGAGGTTTACACTTGGGGAAGTTAGAGGCAGAATTAGGGAAGGATTTTCCTCTCCTCCTCTAACAATAAACAAGTTTGTCATTCTTTTATTCTTTCTCCCGATTCTTCATTCCCTTATTCTTTCTTTCCAACCAATTTTTGAGCCTGCCATTCTTTATTCTATTGAATAGTGTTTTTGAGGATGGATAACATGTGTAGTATGTGGTGATGTTGGGCCCCAAAATTTGGCTAAGTACAAGAAGGTGCGTGGGCGAGTGGGGCCTATGTGGAGAAGAGCACATAGGTAGAAGGTGCATTGGGAAGGATTCTAGCAGGGTTTTATAGAACACATGGTGCACACGTAAGGTAAGATGAGTTTTGGGATTAGCCATAATCGGAATCCCAAGAAGCACATGAGAGAAGCGTGACCCTTCTAGCATGTGGAGTGGATAAGGTGCCAACCTAGTGACTATAGGATCAAAAAGAGAATATTCCATGCATGTGATAAAAGGTTCGAAGAAGGACATCATTACATAGAGTGGAGAGCTCAGATCAAAGGAGGCATGCTCCATTTGAGGACCACCTGGACACTTGGTAGCTGATATGTTACTTCATAAGGCATGGAAGTGAAGGAAGAAAAGCTATATATAGAGGTACACGAATAGATGGAGAGAGGGATTAGTGTGGTAGAATGGTGGAAGAGAGGTGAAGCTCTAAAGAAATATATTGGGATAGACATGGATTCATCCTAAGAGAGAGGAGTAGTCTGGAAAGGGGAAAATCCCTATAGAGATATTATGGAGGATTCTATGGGTTGGAATTAGGAAAATATAGGAGTGATAGCATACTTAGAGGGATGGGTTTGTATTCATCTTTGTAATATGATGGGCATAGTGTAGTTCTGATGCATGACTTGGCTCTGCATTGTTATATGAGGGTCTGTTATGACTTCAAAGGATGTAATGTGATTACTAGACGTGTCATTATGAATATAAGACTCTGTTTTGAATCATATATGTGTTCATGAGTATAATCCTTGTGCATTTCCTTTATGTATGAACCATTTCTATATGATGTTGGTTATTTCTCTTCCATGGATGCATTGATGTAATAACTCATCCTAGGTTCTCATAATGTTGCATGGTTATTTTCTATTATTTTACACTTGATTATCTATCATAAGATGATGTATTCTCACAAGAATCACATAAAGGAGAGAATCGGTGCCCACACATGCCACGGGTGAGTGCGGCCAAAGACTTTGGGTGATAGGCCGACGTGCATGGGATTTTATTGTTAAATATAAGGGTATAAAAATGACTACACCCACCATAATCCAACAAGTAATATCTTGTGTGTCATTGCTTCACCTGCATAATACCACTAATAAAACCATGAAGCAAACCCTCACTCTAAAATAACGAAGCTTTGATACTAGTTTTTGGGAATTTGAGACTGAGAATAGTGCTATGATTCAATAAAAAAACCCAATCATTCACATAGGATCTAATAAATTCCCTAAAATTTACAGCATTGGAAGTATAAAATAGAATAATCCAAATCAAAACAAAGTACACACACATAACATAACATGTACCGTGGTTCACCCAATGTGGGCTACATCCAAAAAGGTAGAGATCTTGTACATATAATAATGAATAATAGTACAAACCAACTCTTCCCACAAGAGTACAATGCATATCTCTAAGAGTATCTCCTCCTATAGATCTCTAAATGGATCTCCATGAATGCACTACAACCGTGCCTCCAAACCACTAGTAGATCTCACATAACCTAGAACTACTACATATCTAAACTGCAACCAAGCTCTCTATGGATCTGCAACAAGACCTCTCACATGTGTCTACCATATGTGCAACTATAACTGTACACCAAGAAGTAAGTCTATCTCTCCATCACTGCATCAACCTATGCAAACATGAAGACAACCTCCTCTATAATATCTAGATCTACATGGATTATCAATACAACATGATCTCATGGATCTATGAATACAAGATCTCACAACAACCCCTAGATCTAACAATATAAGACTAGATCTACATGGATCAACAATACATCATGATCTCATGGATCTATAATACAATATCTCACCAACATGTGGATCTACAAGAAGAAAATCTATGTGCTTTGCATGCTATTATGCAAGCCATCACAATGTGACAAGATAATACAAGGGAAATATGGTAGCAGATGTTACCCTCTTCTCACCATTTAGATGTACCTTCCATAGTTGTACCTACTATTTCTTCTATCAGGCTTCTCTTCATTAAAGCTCTATCTTTATGTAAACTTTTTATTCTTCTTAATCTTCAACCAAGGAGAATTAACATTCTTCCTCTATCCTTATGTTATAACCCTTTTTTCTAAGCTTATATAAGCTTAGACAAACTTAGGACACCTTAGCTATGCAATTACAACCTTTATATCACCTTTTACAATCAACCATCGGATCAAATCCCATGTCTAAAATAAAAACATAAACTCATAGGTACTGGTGCCGGTTCCTGACCGGGTGTTGGTTCCTCTCGGGTGACCAATGCCGTTCTTTTACTGACGCGCCATTCTTGTGTAATCAAAAAACCTCAAATGCATGTCTTTGTGAAGCAATTCAAATCAACAACCTAACATCATCTATCAAATCCTTGGAAATATTCTGATTCTCTCGGTCTTTCTACTCTATATCCTACGTGTTTTTCTAATCACAACCCCTTTATCAATATTCCTTCTCCCAAATTTGGTGGCCATCTTGTTTAGAGCATTACTTACTTATTCATCTCGATAGTTTGTTTGAGTCTATTATAGGAAATGACCTTCTTGGTTCGTTTTTCAATTTCATTTCTAAAAGTGACTATTTGCTTACCTTGAACTCCGGCTCCTCCATATGAGTTTGCATGTTCTAACAGAGCATTTTCCTTGTGTGTGAAATTTCATTGGCCTTATTAAACATTTCCTAATAGAATAGGTCTTCTGTTGGTACCCTGAACTCTAAAATATGGCCCTTAACAACTTTTTTGGGTCATTGAGGAAAGACATATGGGGTTCTTATAGAGGTTTCCATCATTTCCTCCCTCCTACATGTTTCTTCCTTAGGGTCTCTTGTGTTATTTTGAAATTATCATGGATCGTTTCCCCTCCGGTGCGTTGGCCTACCCGAAGCCTTTGTTCTTCATCGCCCACTTAATTTTCCTCATGTTTCTCGTCTTTCTCTTCATTGCCCTTATGCTATGCTTCTTGTGCATCGTGCGTATCCTTTTTTGTTGATTAGGGCCATCTTTCTCTTCTTGCACAAAATATTCTTTATGTTCCTCCATTTATTCTTCCTACTCCCTGCTCCATGCATGATTCCTCTAATACTAGATGTTCTTAATCTTCATCATCTAGATTATGAACGATGTGGGGGTCTTCTTCCTCTATTGGATTTTTTTGTACCCTTCTTGATTTGGGGGTTCTTTATGTGCACATGATGAAATTTCCTCTTGGCACTCTAATCTTATCTTATTTCTCTTGCTATGATCTAACTTCCCCTTAGTTAAATATTATTCCTCCTATGGAGGAGTTTCCTCATGCCTACACTTTGGGATATTTACTATGTGCTTCTTTGGTGGCTATGGCATGTCGACGTTGCATGCGTTGACATCTTTCCCATCCTTAAGCTTTGGCCACAGGTAGATATAAAATATGCATGCATATTTTCCAACTACCAAATTCATAATCAAGATAAGGTCCATGATATCTTTCTCCATGGTCTCCATAAATGTTTCCTTTGATATATACCCATGTCTCTTGTGCAATGTATGGTAATCCACATTAACCCTTTTTGCATTAAACTTTAAGTTTTGTATGTTTTTGATTTTGTTTACCGTCTACTTGAAATGATTGGATGTGAATGCAAATGACAGTTTGCACCATGTCCTCATCTCCCCATTACTCAAAAATAATCTTATAAGGCCAAAATGTTGCATCACTGCAAAATATATCCACCCATTCAACAAAGATGGAAAATTTCAAGGCACATGCCATTCATTTTTGAATGCCTCACAAATTCTCTTGTACCAATTTTCTAGGTGTGCCTTATATAGGTTTGTAATTACACCATGCAAGTGTACTTCATGAACTGTTTTCTTTGGAGAATATTCAATGGGGTGTTCCCACATATTATCTTTTGGTCCATCCGCACCCCAATTTCCTAAAATAAAATCAACACAAGGATGGAACCCGAAGTAATTTTATGTCCTTTATCTATTTGCACCCTTTCCTCTTCTATGATTCCCTAAGAAATATATAAGGTAATTGTTATCCAAAATGAACCCCTTGCTCATTTTGGAGCTAACTCCCTTCATTTCATTCCTCCCTTGTGCCTCAGTCAGAATTTTTACTTTTTAGGCACTCAAAATGTTCTGGAAATGGCACCATTGGATAGAGCTCTTTCTCAACTTTCTAGAAAGGTAAATTTTTCCTCCTAACTCCATGTATTTTTGAAGTTATGGCTCGGTGGAGTTTTTGTGGGAAATTTTCCCTAGAAAAGCCCGAGCCAATAAGATGAGGCCACATGTCCTCGGAAGGGCAGAGGCGGAGGTAAACTTGGAATTTTTACCAAGTGTTTGGCAAGGTTTTAGAAGGAATTTTTGCCTTGATGGCCTGCCGGTGAATAGGATCGTGCCACGTGTCCAAGGGGAAGAAATTAGGAAAATTTCCTAAGTGTTGGCGCAAAAAAAATTCGGCCCCAAGGCCCGCACCCAATCACACTGCGCCATGTGTCCTCAGGCCGAAGGAATGTCGGGAGGCAGAGGAAGATAGAAAATTTGGCAAAGTGTTTGGCGAGGGTGCAAAGTTAATTTTTGTCCCGCAGGGTTTACATCCAATGGCGTCGTGCCACGTGTCCCAAGACCAGCGGACCACGGAGGGAGACTTAAAAATTTGGTGAAGTGTTTTGGTGAGAGGAAAGGAGAAATATTGGCCCGTCAACCCACCAACCAGTCAGATCAAGCCACATGTCACCACGGAGTCGGGGGTCGGGGGCGCGAAGGGATTCTTTTCTTTTTCGCCCAAGTGTAAAAATAAAAAAGGAAAGCCGCTCCCAAGGCTTGCATACCAATGAAAACAAGCCACGTGTCTTGGGGGCGCTAGAATATCGAACGCAGGGAAAGTTGGGGATTTTTCCCAAACCAAAATCAAAGAAAAATTGAAAGGGAGAGCCCGCCCCCCAAAACCCGAGCTAATAGGACCATGCCACGTGTCCATGTGGCGGCAAAAAACAAAAGGCGAGCCCGCAGGATAAATGAAAGGGAAAAGCCCGCATCCAATAGGGTTCTACCATGTGTCCAGCTCAGGGAAAATGGTCAACAGTGATGGAAAATTGAAGAGAAGATGCATGCGGTGAATCACATCATGCCGCGTGTCCTCAGGACATTGGCTCGGTGGAGAATTTTTGGAAAATGTTCCAAAGGCCAAAATGGTGGAAAATGAAGCACAGAAGGCCCACATCCAATCAAAACGTGCCATGTGGTGCCGATCGGTGGAGGGTGGAGAAAAGTGGGAAAATTTTCCCAAATGCAAAAAGTGGGAAAATTTCAAATTTTTGGCCCGCCAACCCGTTTTGGCCCTGTTTTGCCCTAAATTTTCAAATGAGCATAACTTTCAATCTAGAGCTCGGTTTTTCACGTTCTTTATATCAACGGAAAGCTGGTGAAATTATCTACATGATTCCAAGGTCAATTTTGTGTTTTTATGGATTTTGGAGAGATAAAATTAGAAAACTCCTCTAGCACGTGGAAATGAACAAAAATGACATTTCAACCACCATTTTTAATGTAGCATGGCTCCCATTCTCTCCCATCATGGGCAATAACATCAGGGAATGGGATTTCAAGGATACCCATGCTAGTTATTATGAATTTTCTGGTGGTTGAAATCTCTCTCATGTTTTCCCACATTTCTCTCTCCTACGCTCGTTTTTGCATCGTAAAGCGATTTGGCTCATTTTTGTTGGGGTTGGGACGTTTTTATGTTTTGCAGGCTCCCTCTTTCACCCAAAAAAAGTGATTTTGTGGAATACCAGACCTCTTTCAAGGCTATAACATATTTTACGCCTTTTTGGTTGATGTAATGCATGTATTTTGATGTTGAAAATGATAATGCAAGCTCTGTGAATGAGTTTGATCCCTCCTCTCCTTGTGTTGTTTGGTTTACCCATGATCTTTCATTACATTTTACCAGTTTGTGTATGATTTTTGCCACATTTCTGTATTTTTGTAATTTGTGTCAATCTGCAGAAGTAAAAAATTCTCACCACTCCTTTAGTGTATCACCTTATTAGCATTAGTTTTAGTTCTTTTGCATCCTCTATCTCTGTCCCCTTAGAATTTAGAGTAAGATTTTGAGTTTAAAACCTCTGCAACTTGCAAGTAATACACCTGATCAGAGGAGTTGAGGAACCAACCTCTAACCTAGAGATTCTTTTCCCATTTTTACAAGTCCCACACTTGGGGAAAAGATTCAATGTTGTGCAATCACACTGGATGTCCAAAATGTCAAACTAGAAATCTGATCAACATCTAGGGGTGCTGCTGATTTGCACTAACAGTAATGTATTATTTGATCTTATATGCCATCTTATGCATAATATGCAAAAATTTTTTTATTTCTGTCCATATTTCAAAAGCACCTAATTTACAAATTACCAAATATGCATCCAATCTTATGCCGGGATTCACAATATTATCAATGTTGAAGGCTTGAATTCCCATTTGATATTGTAACTTGGTGGTTGTTACCTCTATTGATGTTTCATCACACATGTCAAGCTCTATCTCTTCCCTTGTGTCGTGTAACCCTATAACCATGTTGATTAACTTGGTAGTTAGCTGCATCCTTTTACCTGTGAAATAAAAATAGTCTTCATGCACATGCAAGATTAACCCTTTGAAAGAGGTGTGTAAGCTTTCTAAAGAAAGGAAACTCATACAACTAAAGTACCCCCACCCCTTCCAAGGTTTTTCACAGTTTATCATAAAGGACTATTTGTCCTTTCGTTGTCTTTCTACTCAACTCTCGCAAGAAATTCTCATTAATGTCTATCTCATGCACTTGTGCCCCACGGTTGTACTCACTAATTTTGCATTTCTACCGCTGTGATGCCCCTTATTACCCTTCCACTACCTTTAATGGATATGCATCTCGAGAACCAATCTTCATGTGATTCCTCTCTGATCTTATTGGTTTTTGGTGCTCTCTTTAGTGTCATTATATCTCTCTAATTGGTATAAATCTTAAACCTATGAAATGTGTTCCCTAAGTGCCAAAAATAAAATACTTTCTCAAATCATTCCTATGGTATCAAACTTGAACCATTTCTCAATTATGTCCCCTCTTCTACTCCAACCTTGTTCCCTAGCTACACCTACATAATCTCTTGCCCTAATTATATTTCTTCACTTCCTTCAAACCCTATCTTGCTTGACTGTCTTCTAAACCGTGCCTTCACTCACTTCAATGCCTAGCTTCCACTAAAAATGAGCTCTGTTTTCAAGTTCACATGCACGTTCCCTCTTTCCTTCATGTCTTTTCTTAGCTTTGGTTTACACTTTTCTCTTTACGGTTCACAATAGATATTTTGTGTAAAAATTCTCAAATGTAAATTACGAATGAATTCAATTCTTCATTCTTTTATATCCTTTTGATTTTCCTCGACCTCATTAATTTCACTTACGTACCATCATTTCCTAGATTTAATGCCCTTTTCTTCTTTTCTATATTTTTCTTGTATTTTCTAACTCAAAGGACATCTTCCATGTGCGACAATACATAAAATTCTAGTATGCTACTACTTCTAGGATACGAGACCCACTTGCACAAATCTTCTTTGTCTTTGCACATATCCTTCTACGCCACTTTTCAAATAGTCTAACAATGGCTCAAGTCTATCCTTACATTTCATCCCTCGTGTTAGACTATGTGCATCTTCATTCAATCAATTCCATCAAATTTGAAACACATTCACACCATATATATTCAATTAGGACACTTTCTTTCACGCACCATAACCTTTTCCATCACACACCATTATCTCACCCTTTCGCATGCATTTACCAACCTCTCATCAAGTTTTATCCTCCCAATTTCTCACATCACAAAACTTTATGTGCTCAACCCATAATAAAATCACACACGGTCCTCTGCACATCAATCTAAAACAGAGTAATCAGCTCCTGCATGTAAATACACTATTACAACAAACAAACAAAAATAAAATAGAATGGTAAACCTAATATAAGTGGCAATACTACCTTATTACAAACAAAAAAGAAGCTTATTTATAGTAGGGCTTCAACATACTCCCATTGAAGTAACTAGGCAACATACTGCCATCCAATGCTTGTAATTGACAAGATCCAACTTCTAGGATCTTGGTTACATGAAATGGTCCCAACCAATGAACTTCGAGCTTCCTAGGATGGTGCATGAACTTGGAGTAATACAAAAGCACCATATTCCCCATAGTAAAAGAATTATTCTTAATGTTCCTATCATGCTAGGTCTTCTGTCTAGATTTATTTATCTTCTAACTCCATCACTCAATTACGAGCCACTCATCCAATTCAATTAGTTTATCAATACGCTCAACTACATCCTTCTCATCAACATGTCCTACCACACGTGTAATATGCAGGATGGTAACATGAATTCTATGGGTAAAATTTCCTCTCGCAACAAACATTAACTGAAAAGGTGTGGATTTATTTAACCTCTTTTATGTAGTTCTATATGCCCATAACACAACAACGAATTTTTCATCTCAATCCTTTCTTCCTACATCACAGATCTTCATCAATGTTTTCCCAAGATCTTATTAAAGGCCTCCACAGTTCCATTGGCTCATGGGTGGTAGGGGTAGTCTTATGATGGGGTACCATAAACTCTACCAAGAGTACTCAAATTTTCTCATTCAAAAATGAGTTCCACTATCACTATTAAGGCTGAATGGAAAACCATACCTACTAAGGATGTTTTCCCTTAAGAATTTTATTGTTGTAGTTGTAGTGAAATCCTTCATAGGTGATACTTGTGCCCACCTTATCAAATAATCTCTGCATGTGATAATGTAATGTGCACATGTCCTCTCCACAACTAGTGTAATTTTTACAACAAAGTGAATTTCCCACTTCTTAAATGGATTTACACTTGCTTTATAGGTTACATGACATATCATCACACTTGATTGGTTTCCCTATCCTTTGATAATGATCACATGCTTTGACAAAAGCCTTGGTATCCTTATAGAGTGTCTCCCACCATAATCTAACAAGTAATATCTTACGTGTCATTGCTTCACCTGCATAATGACCTCCGGCTATTCCTACATGCACTTCTTCCATATTGGCTTCACACACTCATGCTCCAAAATACACATGCACAAGAATTCATCTTGTATAAGTATCCTCGACCAATTGGTAAGGTCTTTGCATGATTGGCCAACTATCTCTTCTATATTGTCTTCATTCTATCGTGAAAACACCTGTGCGTAAGAATACTATAATATCCTCCAAGTCTATGGGTGCGTGGTGTAATCAGAATAATTGGGCATCGGCATAATGTCTTTTATGCTTTATACATGCTCACAAGAGTTAATTCATGATAATTGATCTGGTCCCAAATTACTTTTTTCAGGTTTAACTATGAATGAAAACTCAAATTCTTGGAATAAAATAATCCAACAACAAATACACTCTTATAAAACTAGCTTATTAACTAGATATTTAAGTGCCATGTGATTAGTGTAGAAGATAAATGGTGTTGAGAAGATATTGTCTAAACTTGTGAAGTGCATACACCATTGAAAATTCCTTGTGCTCCGTAGTTGTATAATTTTGCTAAGCTGAAATTAGCTTCCAGTTACTTAAAAAAAGATGGGTTGATCAACATTGCCTTCCCAGTGGGCTAAGTATCGCTTAGGATGGATGTACTATAGGAATCTACATGAACATGGAATGACTTATTCCAAGAAGGGAAACATGAAATGGAGGCGGTGGTAATATTCTCATTTAAAGTATCAAATGCTAGCTATTGCACATCACCTAAGAGAATTTTCCCTTTTTCTTTAGCAACTCCTTGAGTGACACAAAAATATTTGCACACCCATTAATAAATTTGTGGTAATAACTAGTATGTCCAAGGAATCCATGTAATTTTATCTAATTGGTTGGATCCTATAATCGTAAGATGACTATAATTTTGGCTGAGTCTACAAACAATCCTTGCCAACGGATAATGTGTCCACGAAAAGTAGCAAATGGTATTGTAAAGAGACTTGCTTAATATTCAAGGAGATTATAAGCTTCCTACATCTTTTGAACATCAACCTCAAGTAATCACAATGTTTTTAACCAGTCCATAAATAGTCCAATCATCCAGATATACCTGAAGAAATTTATGAATAAAATCTTGAAATTCTTGAACAACAATGCGAGAACACGGTTGGCACATTCTCAGTAGGCCAAAGGGCATAAGCTGTATAAACAAAGCATCCCCATTAGTTCAAAAAAAAATTTCTCCCAATCTTCGTGCGTGATCCTATTACCTAATGATATCCGAAAATCCATCTGTAAAATAATATATCTCACACCCTACAACACCTTCTAGGATCTGTAGTGAATGAATTGGGAAAAGAATCTATGAAACATGAAGCATTCAAAACTCTATAATCAACAAAAATCCTTATCCTTTCATCCTTTTTAATGTTGATAACCATTGGGATTATCCATTCTGACTCTTCAATGGGCTCAATAGTTCATTTCTTGAGAATTTTTCAATTTCATCCTTCACCATGACACGTAAATTATGATTCATTTGGTAAGTCCTCTTACGAACCGGTTGCCTACCATCCTCGAGTTTGATTTTCATTTCTCCTAATGATGGATGAACACCTTTAACTCATGGTATCCTCTAGGAAAGTTGGAACAATAGTTTGATTATTTTTACAAACTTTGGTTGGACCATAGTCACCAATGATTGCCTTTTTGATGCGTCTTGCACCCTAATGTTTAATTTCTTGTTCTTCGATGATACATGGTAGGTGTACTTACTCATCTGTGGAGTCCAATACCTCATGCATACCCTCTATGTGTTTAATGTTAAGATCCTTGACCTCTTCATCATCTATGAGATAAACAAACTTTCCTTTCTACTTTTCTTTCCATGCACACCCTGACATAGTTTCTTGTGATTCCACCTTATTATATAGCACACTTTAGGATCAACCTCACCAAATAAATGAGTCATAAGCTCTTCGGCCTTTGGGATATCCCCCAATGTGATATGCCTCATAATCTATAAAGATTTATGAATCGATGGTTTAGTAGAAAATTAATCAAAAGTATGGGTGATACTTGAAGTTAGATTGCACCAATTTTCTATTTCCTTCTTTAGCTCAACATGTATGTATATAAGGCACGTGCACACTGCGCATAATGTATAATAGAAATTATACACCCACATGGATGGTGGAAGAGAATTTTCTCTTTTACAAAATCCTTTCATAGTTGTGAACATGTGCCACGGAGAAGTATTACCATCATAATCCAATATCGGTGAAGGGATATTGTTCTGACAAACCTTGTCAAGAAGGCCCCCTTATCTCGTGCCAACCAAGTAGGTTATCCCTATGAATATCCCACTAGATTGTTGTTATCCCTCTTAATGAGTCTACCAAAATATTTATTTTATCCCCCTCATTGTGAAACTATTCCTCTATGGTGCCGAAGGATGATTGAGGATTTTATTCTCCAGTTTAATTCACAAAACTAACCTTTCCAACCGCTTAATTGGCCATGGTGTAATTACCCTTGCCACTCTTCCCTGAACCTCATGAAAAACCAATTCATAAGTATCAAGAGACCAATGATCACATGTCACCTTTGGTAGTGTCACTTATGGAATTCACGTCTTCCCAATGAAGGATGCCTCCTTTGATGGCTCTACATTCTTTGGGTCACACACAATATGTGTGGAGATCCTGTTAAGATGTTCTTCACTTATGGGTTTTATGTAAAGTGAAATATTTCTATCATCCATTGGCATCATAATGCACTCATATTTGTTCTCAAAATCTCACAACTTTTATTAAATCGCATGTATGCGTTGTTGGCATAACACAAAGGATGACCTAGTAGGATAGGGAAGTTTCTACTTGTCAGAAAGCTCTAAGACCTCAAAGTCGCCCTTAAATTTAGCTCATTAAATGGTGATTAAATTACCCTTCGTAACCTCGGTGGGCATATCCCTTGTCTTATTAGCCATGTACATCACATTCAAGGATGGCTGTAATGGTGGCCTTCCCATCGATTCCAAGCATCAAGTGTGAGGACATTTACTTCCATTCCTATATCAATGAGGATATTACTTACCAATCATCCATTAATCACAACATCCAATGTGATTTCTTTGTTATACTCATGATCTTGAGGTGGTAAGTTGGCATGGAGAATCAGTGTTCCCTTTATGCACACTGTGCATGACATTTTGTCTGTAACCATTATCCCAATAGAGGTATGATATTCTCCTACCTAAGCATCTTGCATACCTCTATGAGGTCATCCACATCCTTCTGAGCTAATTCAAAATTCTTTACATGTTCCTTCTCACGTGCTTGGTCCTTTAGGATCTGTATCTCCCATTAGATCTCTCTAATGATGCCCATAGTCTCTTGATATACCTCCTTCTATTTGGCCTACATATAGATACTTTTTATGAATAGCCTCCTCTCTGTGTATGAACGGTATTGATTTTCCTTGCTCACATGCACACATCGCCTTTATGTGTATAGTGACCAATAATGGATGAGGTTTCACTACAACCTATTTATTAGGCATCCATTACCCCTTCTTATTTCATTCTACCTGAATCATTCTTGTTATTCTTAGTGTTATTGTTATTCTTGCACATGTGGGCATACAAATCTTGGCAACCTTTGAATTTATGTTCCTTGCCACAATACGTGCAAGCCTAATTATTTTGGAAATTTTTAGTAGTTATTAGGTGACCCAAAATGTAACATGTTTCTTGTATGAACCTTCCTCATCCACCATGGCCTCTACTTTGGTATCCACATATAAATCATCCATTACCATTGTTCACCCGTCATTATGTTATCCCTTTTATGGTTGTGAGATACTCTCTATGCTAGTCTAACACAACCCTGTTTCACAAGCCTCATGAATCTGATCAATCAAACAATAATTATATATGTCATGAGTGTGCACATCATATATTTTTCAATATAAATAATTATTATTCTACGTAAAACATTGAAAAAGAAGATAATTACAAACATCATGGTTCTTGTGACAAATTTCATAATATTTTAGTAGTGTGTGCACATTCATGTGTGGAAAAATATCCTTTAAATGCCCCTCTACTTAAAAATTAGTGCACCAAATTCCACTACACATCTCATGAATTGAATCAATATATAAATTTTCCAACCGAGTGGCCATGCATTGCAACTGGGCCTCGCAGAAATGAACTTACCCCCGTGTCTATACTCCCAATTGTTTCTATGTATAATGTTACTTCCAAAGCTTTGCATGGGTCAATGAATACCGAATGGGATAACACCCTTTGGAATGGTATAAAAAGCCTCCTGTAAACCATTACGCATGTTGAATATAACGAATGCCATAAGAAATATTAGAAGACAAGTTCTTGAAAACAAACACCATACTCTCTAACACTCTTAGCCAAGCCTTGTTTAATGTATTTTAGTGCGCTAATAATTTGCACCTCAATTTTAGGTATGTGGAATTCAACTAAGAAAGCAACACACAATACATCATAGTCCACTTCCATCTAGTGTGGATCATACTTCCTATACTAACTATGTGCGTGGCCTTGAAGTGTTGTTGTAAACTGACTAGCCTTTCGATTTGGGCTGTTATTCCCTTGGCCATCCATAAAAGTTCACACTTTTGCACATGCTCTATTACATCTTCCACACCTTGATATTCTTGTAAATGAAGGGACATCATGAGAAATATCTGAGGGGGTTGTTGTTGGGGTTGCTAATGTTTTTATGCTAGTTGTTATGGTCCTTGTCTTGGAGTGGGGCTAGATCTTGTTCCTGAGCCTTCACTAGGATTTCCTCTACGTGGGGGAGGACCTGAGCCTCATGGGCCGTGACTTGGGGATCTATAGAAGTGCTACCTTACATCCTTGTAGTAGTGTTGAATTCTACACTAGTCGTCTAACTTGCTATTCCACCTATAAGAGTACTTCCAATGGGTAGCACACTTTGCTGCTCTATCTTAAAGTCGCACCTATCGATTACTCTAAACAAATTCTACCCAAATATGGGAGTCTATTGCACTACCATATGTGTTACCTTTATCTACTTCACCTCCTATGCTGATAGTAAAACCTACCTACCTATATCTCCAACCCAATGTTGTGATCCTTGGCTACCTTATTGATCTCCATCACTATGATGATATTCTATAAAAGATTATGAATTCTAGACACCAAACGCAAGGGCTAGGAGTCTAAGATGGGTTAGATGCATGTCAATGGTTCTCATCCTTTCCTCAGACTTACATTTATGAGATTTTGAAGGGGTCCTTTTATTGTGCTTTCCCAATATATAAGGGAAATGGTCCGCGGTCCCTCACCTTCTGCAAGGTTCTCATCACTTATGCTTAACCCCATTCCTCTCATTCTTAGCACCTCTTCAACTTCCCTCTGTCACACATCATTATATATTTTGTCTTTTTCATCTACTTGGATTGATGCCATCCTTCCCAAACTTGTGTCCCACCCCGCACGCGGTGGGGTTTTTTCCTTCCATAGGTAAGTTCTCCATCCATAGCTCAATCATTAAGATCTTCCTTCCTAATATTAGTGCATGTAAGTATGATCCTTCTTACCCAACTGAATACTTCTATTCTATGCATAATCCACCAACCATTAAGTACAACTGTCATGTATTAGGAAGAAGCGAAAAATGTCTCATATAAATTTTCTTCCACTCATTTGTGTACTTCAAAGTTATTACCAAGATCTTGTATCTTTGAGAAAAATTGTCTTAGTCATCATGTCACCAACACTCAATACTCTATAGTGATAGTTGTAACACTATATATGCACGCCACATTTTAATAAAGTAGAATGAAAAGAGGTCTTCTGTAATGAACCAAAATGTAGTATATTATTTACCAAGATCTAGTTAGACATGTTGGCACTTCATTTAGACAAAGTTCTAAATACTCACGAAATGTGTGCAACCACCAATTTTCTTATTAGTTACTTATCAAGATGTATATTATGTATTTAGCCATTTATCTCATATGAAAAGATAACATTGCAGTATGATAAGGATAACAAAGATAACATGCAATAACATAACTTGATCAATCATTCATGAACATAAATAATCAACAATAGAATCTATAATCCCATTATGTCATGTTCATTCCTTTTAGTCCTCACAATCGATAATAATTTATTCATAACATAATAAATTCATTACATATACTCATAGCTGATTACATCCATGTGCACAACATTCATCTAGTACTTAACACTAGGCACTTATGCAAATACACTATATATCCTCACCACTATCATCCTACTTACAAAGGAGTGTGACACCTATTTATATAGGGTAAGAACTTGTCCTTCACCACTTACATGCTTTAATTATAAAAATAGATGTTCTAAATATAGTTTGCATGTCATTAAACCTCTCGATTTAATCTTTAGTTTTTGCTATAATTAGCTCATAATTATCCATTCTTTGATCCTATAATTAGATGTCCTAGGTTTTCCATCCCTGTGCTTTATCCATGGTTTGCGTCTTATCCTTTCCATGTCTATTTATGGAAATTCCTTGCTTGCTATGCCAAATCATATTTTTCTATTATTATCCTCAATTAAGAATTCAACTAACTTATAAAACCTCTATGTGTGTCTTCATCCCCCTTTATATGTATACCTTTCACGCATTGTCTTACACTTTTTCTTGTGCTTTCTCCAAAGTGCGTTCCATTTGGGATTTAGTTACTTTCTTATGGTCTATGTGTTCCCTTCAAAGACACAGTCTTCAAATTTTGCACATGGTTTATACTTAGCCATATTCGAGTCTAACATGCTACCTCTTTATCACTCTTCACAAATTCTCAAACATCTCCTTTAATAGTAAACACCTATTTATTTTGAGTCACATGATAAAAATGGTTTCAGACATGCCTCAAAAGAGGGGGAATCCGTGTAGGTTCATTCTACATTTTTAGTGGATACAAATAATTTTTGAAATGAGATGTAGTACGAGACACCAAAAATGCATTCATATATAAAATTTTTGCAAAATCAGCACAAGGTCAAAACAATACACTTTGGTTAGAACCATACATTATGGTCTTGACCCCACACACTCCTAGCCATGGGAAATTTCAATAAGTTTTTCAAGATTTTCAAATTTTCACCTACAAGTACAGTTTTCTATAATTTTTCACGTCTAGAATTCTCAATTTAGATTAGTATAAGGGCATCAAAGTTTTCATTCCATCTTCGTACCAACACTTGGCTTCATGCTTAGTTTTAGGAATCTCGAGGCACAATTATTTTTCCTAGTTCATTATTTTTAGCACATTTTAAACATCTTTTAGACCTTATTCAACTCATACTTAGTTGTTCAAAGTATGGGGAAAGTTTGGGGGCATCTGTTATCTTTTGAACTATATGTCCTTATTTACAAAATTGGGTCTAAATCCACTTGTAATGATGTGATCCTTGGGGTTATGGAAGGTAGCAAAGTAGCTAAGGGATTTGTGGGCATATTTTCCTCTCCTACTACACTTAAAGGGGAAGATATCAGAGTTATTGAATAACTTTGGTACACGGTCTTCTTCCTTTGCAGGGGTACATTTGTACCTATTTCTTATTCTCTCTCTTACACATTTTCATGTTGGGTTGTATGCACCTAACATTTTGGTTTCTACTCAATATTGATTAGGGATTGATCAAACTCAATCCTTCAACAAAGTTCAATAATATAAATCTCTAAGAAAAAGGAAAAACATGAGAAAAAATATGTATTCTTTCCTTGTTTACATCTTTTCACTTCACATTTATGTAAGTACAAAAATCTTATGTTACATGTTTTATTTGAGTTATAATCAATTGTCTATCGGGGACATTGGTTACAATTTGTGTTATAGGTTTCATCATGGAACATACCAACACCAAGAACAATAACGCAAGTGTAAAAAAACATTCAAGCAAAGGAAAAGTGTGTTTACACACTTAATAATAATTTCCTTTAAGCATGTAATTTTTCAATTTCATACTTAAAGGGGGTCAAAGTTAGACACTCAAATATGGTAATTTCCACTTTTGCAAGCCTTAATTTGGATATGTAATCTTACTATGATAAATACAACTTCTCCATTATCGCTTAACATTTTTTGAGGTCCATTGTTTAGATCATTTAACCTTGCACATTGAAATGTAAAACAAATTCTAAGAATACAATATAAAAAATCAATAGAAAGACATCAATTTACCATCTCCAAACTTCATTTGGCATATTTTCCGCTCCTAGTTAGGAATGTATAGTTTGGTCATGAATTTATATTCAATCTTGACCCATTTGTATAGTCTTGAACTGATATGTCCTCTAACTCTATTTTTAAATTAATATATTTCATTGGGTATTATACTTCATCTAGGTTAGAATTTTTAGATAAATCATCTATGAAACCATATATAAGCATGTAAACACTACCTCATTTGATACCTTGGAACTCCTAAGGAGATGCACTAGAGAGATCATGTTATACACTTGTAGAAGGCATCTAAAGATCCCTAAATCTTACACTTTGTCATTTCTAAAGTGATTAAGGCACCACCCACATCAAGTCTAAAGCTACAAACTAGGTCAAGGTAGCCATATATCTCATATACAAGCACTCAAACATCATATATTTAAGTATTTTAGCAAGAGAGAAGTCAAAAGAAGTATGGTTAAAATAAATGCCAAATATGATAGATATATTTAGATATCACATGTTAGGTGTAGAATGACATGCGGTTTGAGGCCTATTTGGAGTAGTGTGAATTTTGGAAATGCACGATGGTTTCTACAACCCTTCTAGTGTTTTTGAGGATTGTTCATCCATGGTTAGGGTTTGAGATGATGATAAATCCATTCAGAGAGCCTCACTACATGTGTGAAAACTAGGGTTTGATGTGTGATAAAAAATAAGAAGATGATCAACCTAGAGAGTTACAAATTTAATTCATAGTACGTCTAAGACTGTAAAGTTGTGTTAGGATAGTATAATATAGTCTTGGTAGTTTGGTACGATTATGACCAAGGTGTATTTAAATTCAGTTCTATTTTTGAAGGTTATTCAAGTTCAAATCACCTGTTTTACTATTGTACATTAATAGATCTCTCCGAAGTCATTTGTAATAATCTAAGTGTCTTTATACACTTGTTTAGTTCTTTCAATTGCATGTTAGGTTGATTGGTATATGCTATATTATTTAAATCAAATTTGAGTTATAAATTAGAGTTTTTATTTCTATTGTAACATATTTTTAAGATATGTAATCAAATCTTATCGCATGGTGATCCTTCTCATTAACTCGATTTGGTTGAAACTAGAATAACCATCCAAAAGAGAGAACCTTTCAGCTCCAACCACATGTTTGTAGAATTTGGTCCATGGAGGGTAGAGGATAATGATCCTTCATGGATGCTCTATTCAAATATTTAAAATCTACACATAACCTGATTTATCCATTCTTCTTCCTAATAGGAACTAAATTAGATGCTTAAGAGGAATACTTGATGAGGATTATGATTTTAGCCTCAATGAATTTAGACAATTCTTTTGTCATGAGGGGATTTATTTTAGGATTGACAAACCTCTTCTTTTGTCTAATTGGTTTAACATCGAGGTCAAGATCTATAACATATCGTAATATTTAGATAAAATCCTTTAATATTTTCATAACTCTAAGATAAGACATCATTTCATTTCAAAAACAAAGGAAATAAAATCCATTCTTTCACCTGCATAACATACATTTCCCAATAATTACTCTTTGTCTTGTGCAACGATGACTATCTCGGTAGTTTTCATCCTTTTATGTTATATTCTTATTTTCCTATTTGAATTTATCATGAAGGGTGAATATATCCTTAAGTGTAACAAGTCCTTTAGTAAATTTATTTTTATTTAGCTAGATGATATGCTCACCGTAGCTTTCTTATAATTTAGGTTGCAATTTTGATGAAAAATCTTCTCATCGCTTATAAAATATCTTCCAACTGGCCTCATTATCTAGAATTGATGTTCTTAATACCATTTTAACATGTTGTTTATTACCTTGGATAAGGTCCTCAGATGGAGAGAATTGTGATCCAATAGTAGCCATCGATCTTATTTTGCATTTAAATTTCTTGGCACTACTTGAAAATTGATGGCATCAAAGTTCTCCATGAGATCCCACACTCTATGTTTATAAGCTTTAAGAAGCTTATTCTTGGTAGCACATCTTCCTCTGACTTGATGAATGAAAAGATCAATATCTCCAAACAATTTTAAGGCCTTAATATGCCTTTTCTCTAATAATAGCAAGCCATGAATCAAAGCCTCATACTCCACTACATTGTTGGAGAATGCAAAATGCAACCTATGGGCAAAGAATAACTTATTTCCCTTTGGAGAAACAAGAACTACACTGCCCCAACTCCATTTCTGATTCTAGAGCCATCAAAGAACATTTTCCATAAACCAGAAGCATCATTTTCTTTTTTATGTGACATAGGGGTTGTGAATTCTTATTCATGAATGTAAAAATTTCCCAAGCCAAGATATCATAGTTTTATCATATGGATAAAATTCATAATTCTTCTTGTCCCATTCATCTAATAAAAGATCATAGATTAAACAAGGAGTAGAATGTTGTACTGACATTGATTAATTTTATTCTTCTTTTTGGATCATGTAATCAGAGTTAAGGGGGCTAGGTTCATAAAATTTAGCATGATAATAAGATATTGGCTCAGCTCTACTAGTAAATATTATACCATATCTAGTTCTTAAGAGCATGTGAGACCAATAAGAAGACAAATATATGCCCACTTTGGCTATGAAATCTCTTGATAAGTAGATGCAAAAATGAGGTAAGTCAATATTTGAGATATATTGAGTTAGGGTTAGGTTTAGAAAATCACGAAGGGTAAACTCAAGATATTTTATCACTCTAATATTTTGATAGTTGAGCCATCAAGTTACAAGAATCCCTTAGAAGTCGGGTTGTACTCAATGCTTAAAATGTCTATTATTTCTTGGGAATTACAAAAGTACTAACACCTGAATCTATCATGAAATTATGTACTAGGTTCTTTCCCACAATTAGAGACATGTAGAAGGGTGGAGGATTCTTAACCTTACTTACTTGTTCATCCGTTGGTTTACACGGGTTGATCGCAAAGTTCGAGTTCTAAATAATCGGTTCATATTGAGGAAACTAATTGAGAGAATCTTATGAGATATCCCTCTAAGATGGAATAGATAATGCATCCCACATTGTCACATTTAGGTTTGTATTCTTCATTTTCTCAATAATTTTCAAAGGAATAGCTACATATATATGCATTGAGGGTACTGAGTTTCTCTTCTTATATGCTCAATTAGAAGAAGTAGCACTTTGGAATGTGGAACTTATTTGTTCTAGGGGTTTTCAATGTATTGATTTTTTTATAAAGGGAAAAGCCACTAGATGAATCCACTTGCATGCTTCTACTTAAGTATGTGGAATACTTTTCTTTGAGAGTCATACTTTACATGAAAGGTGATGGAGCATCTATCTCTATCTACCTCTTCTTTGATCTTGTATTATTCACGGCATGAATATGTGTTTTTTTAAGTTGTCAAAGGCTTGATTAATCATGCATAATTGTTCGAGTATATAACATAAGATTAGATTCCATGGTGGATTGCTACATTACTTCCTAATTAAAATTCACAAACTCCATCAATAATTCTTACCTTGATTGAAGGATTTTTTCACTCGTAGATGAATTTTATAGCATTTGGAAAAGTGTTCGATTATGTTTTTGAATGCATGGAAAAAACCATTCAACTTCTTGAATAACATTGTTTTGACGGGAAAATAACTTTGCTAGTGCTTGCGACAAGAAGCGATTGTGTAGGAAGGACTATTTATAGAGGTAGATATTGGTTATGGCCCTGAATCTATTTTTTTGATTATTCTATCCATATCTATGATTTGGATACCGAGATAACTATTGTTGATAACCTTGATTGAACATTTGATTAGAAAACTCCCTTTGACTAAAACCTAGGTAATTTTTTGATGTCTGGGTTTGTTTCCTCTTTAAAGAGATAATTTCGTTCGATATATTCTTGACCAAGGATATAATACCATTGGTATCATATTTATTATGTGATAAATAAGATGTGGAGGTGGATGATGAAGCATTTGTCTCAAGAATAGGAGTAAGGGAAGGTTGAATATTTTGAGTCGATTGTGGAATAGAGGAATATGTAATATAAGGGCTATTTTCCAGCTCGAATCAAACAATTTTCATCCCTAATGGCTATTGTATATGCACCGAGGTAATGTTGCAGCACCCATGGGATTACATCATTACTATAATATCAAAATTTAGAGCTCTTATACAATATAAGAAAGCACCTTGAGGGGTTGGTGTTAAAAGAGATGGAGTTATGTCCCAGATTTTTTGGAATATGAAATTAACATTTGTCATAAAATCATTAGGTGTTATTTTTATATTTATTAGCTATTATAAGAGAGATATTGTCTATATTCTCATCAAACTACTGGAAAAATGCTGATCCTATCTCATCCTATGAATGGATTGAAGAAGGTCACAAAATCCTATACCATTCAAGTGATTTTACTTTGAAAGATGAAGCTAAGATCCTAATTGATACATCATCTTTAGTGACAAGATGAAATTAACAAACATTAGAAACATCTAAGATGCGCTTAACATGGGTATTAAAAATTTCACCGGTAAATAATGGGATTCTCTCGTAGGGCGAGATACTAGTATGTCATGTTGGGCATTTAAAGCCAAGTGGATCTCACCATTAAATGTCACAAATGGTATATTTCTTTGATGCACCATGAAAGGAATGGGTCTACCGGGAGGAAGAGTGGAAATAATAATGTTGGGAGGACAAAGGGATCTCTAAAACGAACTTTCTCTTCTTCTTCTTTGTGAGAGATACAGTATTGAAAATATTTTCATCTTACTACACTCTGTCTTGTTTGTATCCTTCTCATGAAATGGGGTCTTGGACTACTTGAAAATAATTGATCTAAACACGGGAGTCATAAAATGTGTATAATGATGCCTCCAAATTCTAAATTCCGCTAAGATATGCACCAATCTTAGAGAAAGAAGAAAAAATTGAGATATATTGCATGAGATTACATCATTGCTGAAACTAATTCTAGCACCTCAAGGAAACATGGAAATACCTCCAAAGTATGGGGCAATGGTGCCTTTTGAGGTCAATCTTGGGAGAAGGTCGAATTCTTTCTATCCTAGCTCACAACGACTAATTAACCAACACTACACTACTACCAACTAATCCTAATCTATGAGTTTTAAGGGACTAGGGTTAAAAGAGGTAAATGATGAAAATAAAGAGAGGTGATGCACCAAAATAGAATATAGTAAAATTTGAGATCCAAGGACACATATATGAAAATGTATGCAAATAACCAAGAGAATACACATAAAAATTACAAGAAATAAACAAAATAAGACTAAAGACCAACAAGAGGATAAAAATATTCACATTAAACACCAAAGAATTCAAAGGAAAGAATTCACTCTTGCAATCAACATCCATAGCTTGACCATTTACAATCTTTTAAAGTTGAGGCATGTGTAGTCTTCACAAGTGCGTTACGAGGTCTACGAGAACAATCTTCAAGATGAAAAGGGAAGAGCTCTCAGATTAACAAAAATGTGAACTCATTTTTTTGATTTTTCACTTACATTTATATATATGAGAGAGAGAGAGAGGGAGGGAGGAAGGGAGGGAGGGAAATCTTCAAGCTGAAAATGGAAGAGCTCTTAGGATTAACAAAAATGTGAACTCATTTTTTCTTTTGCACTTACATTTATATATGAGAGAGAGAGAGAGATAACCCACCACCATCAAGAACCAATCACCATTGATTTTGCAGCTGTATTTTCTTCCATCTCATGCTATCAAATCACCATTGTATGAGAATGTAACCATTCATCATTTAATTATTGTTTGTGGAGTGGTTGAGCGCTTGGTTTGAGCTACATGTGTCTTTACTCATGCTTCGTAGACTTATAATGTTATACCACCTAATCATGTCTTACATAGCTTTCAATAATATATAACACACTTTTGGTGTCTCACAAATTTGTTTGTGACCTCCACCTTGATCCAAAAATACCGCTAACTCCTCAAATATTTCCTTTACCAATATCCTTTTCATTCTTCTTCATGTGGAATTTTCTTCATTCCACAAAGTCTTTGTGTTTCGTGACATTTTCATTTGAATTTTGGACTATTTGAATCAACTTGTTACAAAACTTTTCTCCTTTTCCCCATGGGTTTTCTTTGATATGTGTAGTTTTTACACAAATTTATAAACCTTACGAATCTTGCACCTCGTGATTATGTTCCTTTATTCCATGACTTTATCAAGTCTTCGTAGAACACACGTTATCGACTACCATGGAACATCGAGTTTCTTTGTTCTACATATTTTTAAACAAAAATGCCCAATTCCTTGACTTTTAATGAAGTTGTCAAAATATTACAGGTGTTATTTTGGACAAAAATTTGAAAAAATGGAAATTTCACTTTGTGGGGGGATATAACACCAATATTCCATTTCCATTTTGTGCAAAATTGTCTAAAATCAAAGTAAATTTCTAGTGGTATTGGTAGTTTCATATCTTTGTTCGAGATCAAGTGGAAATGGTAGACAATAATGGCTATGATCGAGAATGTTTTTTTCTTATGGAATGTAATGTGAAATAATTTCTTTTGTGAGTCTAATTTCATATGTTATCCTATGATGTAAAAATGTTGTAGATAGAAAAGCACTAATGCGATTCGTGGATCTTGAAAAAGTTCATGGAAATCCAAAACCACAGGAGGTGAATAATTGATAAGACTTGTTCACATCTAGGTTTGTGATAAACCTATTGGAAAACATGGAAGATTGATCAAATGTTCCTTTATTTATATCAAGGTCACGAGCCATGAAGATGGGCATACCACAAAGAGGTGAACATGGTGCAATTAAGAGTGTGAATGTTTTAATACCATATTTACACTAAGGGGGATGTTAGGAAATTAGTGCTCCATTTGGTGATTATTATATTAGTTAGTCAAAGCTAGTATATTTTTATCTCTATAATTATTTGGGAGTGCATGTTATGAGTTTTTAGAACAAATCTTTATATTAAGTGATGGTTATAAGGACTTTGATATTCATCCTATTTTCTAGGATAAATAATTGCCTATATAAGTTTATGCTTCTTATTGAATGATATATAAAGTTTATTATTATTTTATTGTGATAATGTTGTTCATTCTGAGCCAATCATATTAATACTCTAAGTTGGAAGGAATTCACAAAAATGTTACGGTCAAGATTTACACTAGAAGATAGGCTCACCAAGAAATGGCCTTAGTATTGCATGGAGGAATGTCCGAAGTACATATCCATGAATTCATCAAAGCTTGGAAAATAGAGGAGATAGAGACAAAATGGTGGGTGCCTATATTCATAGAAAAATTGACATCGTTCTTGAAAGCATGGTATGTTCATCAAGAAAGAAGAAGGGAAACACACAATTGGGGACAACTACAACATGATTTTATCCAAAATTTCACTTTTGAAAATTGTAATCCTATCATTGATAATTCTCTTTGCATAATTAAAAATTCCTCTACTCTATTAACTTAGAAAGAGGCTCAAAATTCTTATACCCAAAAGGAAACAATAGGAAAAGATTTGTTGGGTATAAGAAAGGAACCGAAATAGAGAACAAAGAAGAATGCAAAGTGAAAATTTTCAACAAAGTGGGGGATAACAATGAAGACAATAAAAAGTAAAAAAATTAAGAGGATAACGAACTGATTGAAAAATTCAAACTACAACGCCTTGAACTAATAAAAATAGAAAAATAAGTCCACGATAAATAAGAAGCACAATTACATAATCTAATCATAAAATAAAAAGAAGGATCTAGGCTAGTTATAGATACCTACAATTAGGGAAAGGCTAAACTATATGATAAAACAATACAAAAGAGGGTAGAAGACATTGGGCCAACAAGGATAGTAAAACTAGCTATTATTGGTGATTAGTGGATGGAAAATGAGATGTTAGAAATATTGTAATTATTGTGAGACTATGAAGATGTGTTCCCTACCAAATTTAGTGAAATAAAAGGAGTGGATCCATCACTTGGTGAAATGTGCATCAAGTTGAAAAGAGTAAAACATGTGACTGCTATGTGACTACAAAACATACCATGTCACCCTTTAGATAATTTAATTAGCTATTTAATTCAATAAAAACAAAATAAAAATCAATTATCTACTCACCTTCCACTCATCTCCACTTCACTAGCCAACTCACTCAAGTTGATTAGTCATCCCACTCAAGTTCTAGAACCCTACAAACTTGGTCAAATATTCCAACTAATTAAATAAATTGCATATACAACCAACTTTGGAATAAGTTAATTAAATCATTAAATCCACAAGACAAGGCTTTTATTAAATTAAAAGCTTCATTTAATCCTCATTCATCTGCCAACTTCCTGTAACAGAACAAGAATGGATCAACCTTGACCAGACATCAATGACCATTGATCTAGTCAATTCCACATTCTAGCATTCAATAACCTTCAAGAAGCTTCTCCTCTTCTATAAATAAGAAGCTTCTTGCCTTCCATTTTCATCATCTAGAGCTTGAGAAATTGTACTAAAATTCTTCCAAAATACTTCTAGATAACCATATGCCTCTAATTACAATCCATAAGGGAATGGACAAGTTGAATAGAGTAATAATTTTTTTCTCAAGATACTTAGAAGAACATTGGAGGTGAATAAAAGGAAGTGGGGTGAACAAATTAAGTTTACATTATGGTTAGATTGAGTTATAAAAAGAGAGTTACTGGGAAAATCCCATTTGAGTTGGTATATGGTGTTCAGGATCTCCTACCTCTTCATTTGTAATTATCTTCCTATCAATTTATGCAAGATTTGGGAGATGATGATGAGGTTTATCCTTATGTTTCTAGGATCAACCAAATTGTTGAGTTAGATGAGATTAGGAGGAATCAAATTAGATTTAAAGAGAAACTTAAAATGATATTTGAAAAAAGGTCACTCCAAGGAATTTCCATGTTGGTGATTTAGTTCTGCTATGGGATAGAAAACATGAAGATAAATGAAAGTATGGTAAATCTTATACACTATGGATGGGTCCTTACTCCATATAAATTAAAATGGGAGAACATACCTTCTTTTAAAGGGATATGGAAGGACAATTGTTTGAGTTGCTTGTCAATGAAAAACATCTTAAGAAAATTTTGGACTGAAATATACCTCCATATATATCATTGTATGGTGTACAATATTGTTATTTTTGTTTTGTTTGTTTTCTATTCCTTTTATAATATCATGTGATAAGTTTTTATTGGTTTTTTTGAGCTCATGGTGTTCTCGGTTGTTCATGATCATGTTAATTCCTTTCCTAATGGATTAGGCATATGGTTTACTTCTTCCATGAGTGTTTCTATGTTCTTTGTGATGCTTGTTGGGGGCATCCATACGAGATAGAGCTATTATTGGTGCCTGATTTGACCCTTTATGTAAATCATGCTCTCCTTGTGTATTATTTGTCTCCTTGATTGTTTCAATGTGCTGCTTCGTATCATCTATTAGTTCCTGAAGTATTTCCCATATCCCCGAGCTTCGTGTCTAAAGAAAGTTAACCATCTACAAGTTTGTCACATATTTTAAACTAATATAATAAATTTTTGCATGTTTTATAATGTTTTCATGATATGTAGGTTTATAAGGGTGTAGACAAGGTTTTGGTTATCCTCATGGTGTACTTAAAATTTGAAGAATGTCTTCATACCTTTAGAATTTTACCTTGTGTAAATTTGTAGGTTTGCATTTGATGCGTAAATGGAAAATCCATCCCAACACTTGATTAGATATAATATTCGGGGTATCTCCGCACATGCAGCCATTTGAAAAAGTATAGAACTTATGCGGTTACAACGTGTAAATAAATATCCAGTTCCCAATGAATGAAATATTCTACGGATCTTGTAAGTGGTGGGCTAGTGTCATTTAAATTTGTGCACTTGAAAACCTGCATATCATGTGAAAATGTAAAATGTGTGCCGATATCCGAGACTTGATGGGGATATATGGAATTCTATTAATGAATTTCAATATCGGGTGCCCTTTTCATCCTTACACTTTGCAAATACGCATATCATGTGAAAATAAAAATGCATCCCGATATATGAGACTTGATGGGATATACATGACATTATGTTAATGCATTTTGAGATTAGGTATCCCATTTAGCTTTGCACTTTACATTTTGGTAGTTCTTTGTGAAATTAAAAATTCCTCATCCCCGATCTCTCGTAAAATCTACACATGTGGGCAACCCATATTTAAACTTGAGTTGTAAATCAATGGTTGTGATCATGTCGAGGTAATAAAGTTTCCTCCATTAATGAGATATGTGTGGGGAGCCATGTGTTAAAGAATTAAACGAAGTCCCTCATTTTGCTATAAAATTTTGAAGAGATTAAGCATTTCTAAAGCCCTAGGAAGTGAACAAGAGATGTAAATTTTGAGGATGAATTATAGTGAGTGATCTTGAAGGATAATTGGCATCTATGCATCCTTATTCAATCTATAATTTGTAGTTTTTAACTTCTTGTACATAGGTATGTTTCATGTCCCGATATTTCTTTGTTCTTGTTGTTCCAAGGGTTTGAGTGGTTTTCAAAGTGTGACTTATCCTTTCCTTCCTTATGGTTTTACTCCCATGTCCATCATAAGATATAAATTTTACTTTAAAATCCACCATGAATATCCGATTAGCCAATATCCTCATCACCTCCAACATCATGAGTAACCTATGTGAGATAATTGATACCAGTTTAGGGAATGCTAACCTTGCTTTGAGTTTCTCCAACAGCTTCATGCTCCCGATAGAAGTGAGATAATGACATTTATTGATGCAAACTACATTTCCTTGGCCTATAATTTCCCTCCCTCTATTCAATTCCTGAAATTGGTATTGTCATACGCTGAAAATAATAACCCAGAAACCATGGAGGTGCTAGATGATAGAGGTGTGAATTTTCTATCATTAATACTAGATAAATTTTAGAAAGTGCTAGGGTTACCTAGAAGAAAAGAGGTAGTTGACATAACTATTGAACAAAATGAGAAGCTATGGGCCATCCATAATGCCACATTCTCTAAAATTATGAATAATCAATGGTTATAGAAGACTAGGGGTTCCTACACAAGAATTCCCAAGAAGATGACAAGGTCAGAATTCATTAAGAAAGTTGAGGATCTAATCACCCTATTGAGTATAATTTTAGGCTTGAAATATTCCCATTACTTCCATGAATGGAAGTTTAGGTACACAAAAATTATTCTCACTTTAAAGGAAAGTATTTTTGGGTAGAATTCATTAGTAAATCAATCCATGATCAACTCATAAAATTGCTATGCAAATCCAAGAGGGATTAAAATAGAGGAGTGAGTTCTTCATGACATCTTATCTTGTGTACAATTTAACATGCAACAAATCTCTCTGGGAATCCATGAATGAGGGAGTTCTCAGATTTCATACTTTATGATGTATACCCTTAGTTAAATTTGGAAATTCGTGAGGGATGACTTTAAAAATATCATGATGATTTCTTTGTACCTATCATTTGCTTATTTAAGCCAGAATGGGAACAATACAATATATATTCTAGTAAAAATAAAGTGATCAATGATTTTGGGTGTTATTTGTACAATTTATATTCTTTACATACATTAGAGTGAGTGGATTTAAAAGAACTCCATGGATGTTCCCAATGTACCTAGATGACACGTGAGCACTCATTGAATTGTCAAAACAAATTGATGAGGTTCATAGCCTAATTGTAGGAAAGCATAAAACAAATACCAAGTTCCTAATTACTATTAGAATATGTAAATTCTCAACTATTTTTAAAGAAAGACTCCTAGAGGTAGAAATGGATATAATGGTGATGAAAATTTTCTAAGCAAGGCCTAATTATGATGTCAAATGGATAATGAATACAATCCTAGGAGCTCATATGATCATGAACCTCACTACGAATATTACTAGATGAATTGTATAGATGAAGAGGAAGTCAGGCTTAGAGGCATCTCCATGACAACCTTCTACAAATTATTGGCTATAAGTCTGAAGTTGGTCCACAAGGCCTTTTGGATGATGATAAAAAAATGAGCGAGATATTATGTTGATAAGAAATTAGCTGCACAACTAGTTGATGCAATTGATTGGAGAAGGAAAGAGGTAAAACACAATCAAGTTTTTTTTGATTTTATACAAGGCTTTGGAAAAGAATTAGTTGATCTTCCTCAATTTGAAAAACAAAAACAAGTATCCCAAAAATGCAAATTGATGGGCATGGTGAAGGTTAAATATTGTCTCAACAATCTACAGTTGAGGCATTTTAAGTGGAAGCAAGTTCAGTGGGGACACCTTTAATAGAGGTAATATTTTATAAAGAAGGACAAATTGAGAAAAAGACAAACATTTCTAGTCATGAAGAACAATTGACCCCAAGTGATCCTCTCAAAAACATTAGAGGTAGTTGATGGCGAATTTAAAACTCATGAAGTTGCCAAGGAGAAAGAAGAGGAAAATTTTCAAGAAAAACATGAAGATCCAACTCATGAAGTAGCTCCACCTAAAGATCCTAAGACCAATGTTGAAGGAGCTAGGCCAACTGATGCAAACATAACACAATGTGACCTTGAGAAAGAAAAGAAAGGCGTAGAAGTTTCACAATTGCAAATTCCTACTCTTGATACCACCCCCTCTATCTCATAAGAAATTGTAGCTACCCAAAAACATCCCAACAACTACCACAAACTTAGAGGGAAGGAAACACTCCAACTGCAGGGTGGCTGGAAACATCCCTTCTAAGAATAGAAAATGTAGAAATTCAACCGGAGGTCATTAGCATTGAAAGTGTTATTTCATCAAGACAACTAAAGGTCCCCTAAAAAGTACATTATTATATAAAATACCATTGTAGGTCATCAAGGGGAAATGTCTATAGAGATTTCAACTTCCAAGGAAGATATCTTAAGAAATGAGGCTACCCCCTTGATTACAAGGTCACATAAATAACCTTGAGGAAACCTATCATTGTGATTGAAACATGAAGTCTCAATGGCCATGGGAGGTCTCTTCCAAAAAATTGACAAGGACAAAGAAACTAAGAAGGATATCAAAGAAAAAGTTTATATCTTGTCTAATTATGTGTAGAAGTGGCTCTAACCTCCCAAGGAAAATCAATAAATTATAACAATGCCTTTTTACCGCTAGTGCATTACAGGATGCAAAATATATGAAAATTAGAGTAGATGCCACAAAAGAATGGGAAGATAAATTAGTTGAGAAGGGAAGTCAAGTCCTCAAAGAATTAATTTCATGCTATAAGCAAGTTACTGAGCATTTAGAGGATGGTGGTGCATTAATTGAGAAATATCAAGATGAGGTGGAACATTGGGATGGTATGTTTCCCAAGCTTGAAACCATCAATTCCATGAATGAAGAAGAATTAGAGAAGGAAAGAATAATCCCCCATATTGGAAGGGAAGGAAGTTTGAGTATGAAAGATCTATCAAATTAAGGATAGAAGCATTGAGAATCTACATCAGCATGCTTTAAACTATGAGGGAAAAGTAGGTAAGTATGTAGATGAAATTGAGTCCAAGATAGAAAATATGCTTCCCCTTGAAGGAACTTATGACTCAGAACTGTGGACCCGATAAATTAATTGAAATACTAAAAATACATGTTATAGGTTAGTTTTAGAATTAGAAGGTATTTAATTATTTTTCCCTTCAGAGGTTTGTTCACTTGGAAGGCTATATCAATAAATTGGCCAAGAAGGTGAAGAAGAAAAAGGCTATATTTGTTGAGTGTATCATCATCTTTTCCAAGAAAGAAACAATCTTCTTACATCACACATGGCCAGATGAAGATCCTATCTTAAAAATGTTTGAACATTTTGATGCATTCAGAGACAAGCCAAAAGAACATGAATAAATTAAGGCCATTGACATCGATCCATCCTAAACATATTCTTTATTCCTTATTCTTTATTATTTTATGACTCACTATCTTTTCAAAAGGAAAATAGGAGGGAGAATCAGACCAAATGATTAAGATAGGTAACATAATCCTTGTGATGACACATATATGAAGGATGATAGGGCACTCTAGATTGATGCATCAAGATGGGATATTTTTAGTTGGAGGAGTCTTTTATTCCATTATGGTGGGCTCAACATCCTTTTCCCCACATTCTTGTTCTTCTTAGATACTTTTATGGGGGATTTTAGGCATATTCCTTCCTGGGAAAAATATTCTATAAGAATGAAGGCATGTCTTCATTCAAAGGGTTGGTGATTGATTTATTTAGCTCTAGGTTTTTATTTTCTAGAAGTGTATAAAGTTCTAAGTCTGAAGTTGTAATGCTAAGGTGGTTGCACTATACATCCTATAGACACTAAAAATATACACCCCTCATCTTTATTCAATCAATTAATTAAATACATCAAACATCACCCTCATCTTTGTCTAATTAATTAATTAAATACAACACTACCCCATATCTTAAGTCAAATACTCATCCTTATGTAGACACCAAAAATATACACCCTCATCTTTATCCAATTAAATATATCAACACCCCATATCCTAAGTCAAATACTCATCCTTATTCAATTAATTAATTAAATATGACAACATCCCATCGTTATCACACTTATCTCATGTGAATCCTTCTTTACAATTGTTAAATCCTACTCAACCACCTAGGAATCTTCCTAAAGGACAACTTAGGCAAAATCAAATCAAATCTAACCTATTTTAAAACCTCCTCAACAATCACAACATGTCCCCAACCACCTAAAAAATTAGCACCTCGAAACCCAAAACAAAAATCCTTGTTTTAGAAGTTGTTTCAACCATTTTCCATACAAAACATGAAAATTTTGAATTACGGTGATTCGGGAATCACTAGCGATTATTTAAGAAAGTTTTCCACCTTCTCACAGGATCCTCAACTTCAATTCATGAGTTCTTGCTTTCCATTTGGTTTCATAGCATCCTACATATCATCACTGAGTACCAGAGCATTTGAGTCATCACCTAACAACATTACTAAAATCCATCAAGCATTTTCAAGTCATTTTTGGAGCCCTTACGGATCAACAATCCATCACCAAACTTGCAGATTGCATTAGTTACCTATATCATCCTTCATCAAGGTCAGAAGATTATTTTAGCTTCTTTCCGGGTAGTTTTGTTTATTTATTCATCTTATTTTATATCATTTTTCTAAGCTTCTGTCAGTTTTTAATATTAAGTTTAAATCATTAAACATTTGAATTTATCAATCTATCACAAACCACCAGAATCGCCAACGATTCCTGTCATTTTACCTTTATGTATTTTTTATCAGTTTTTCATTAAATCTACTTTATCTATCATATCAAGCCTTTTGTTACTAACATTTTTCTAAGCATGGATCAATGTTAGATGGAAATTGGTGGCCCTTCTCATGAAATCACTAGCATCCATTCCTTTCTAATAATTTGACACCCCTTTTACTGGGAACAATATGATATCTTACATGATCTAACTTTGTGCGCCATCCATCATGCTCCTTTAAATCAATGGAGAACATTTTTGAGTTCACTCAGGAAATCCATCAAGTAATAGAAGACTACCGGTTCGCGTAATTTGAATACATACTCATCCAATCCAAACTTGCTTGGGCTGCATATGAGGCTGAATAGGACCTCCCTTTTGAGCTTGATTTTGAGCCATAATCCATCTCTAATCTATCTCTTATCCCTCTCTTATCTATCTTCTATTTTCTTTGTATCAGTTTATCATTTGTCAATTATCTATCTTATATCGTGTATCATTTATCTATTTCAATCCACTTAATTGTTTAAACAACGAGATGACATCCTTCGAGGAAGCCCTTTGGATTCCCTGTAATTGGCATTTGTTGAGCAACTCACTTATCCACTTTCCTAATCACATCTTGTGTAGTGTATTTCATCACAGTTTTCCTTGCAAGAAAGGATCTTGTACACATATTTCATAGAGCGCAACATCGAGCAACGTTAATAAACATCTACGGGCATAGTTAAACCTTGTGTCTTTCAAGATCAGTATATTTTTATTTTATTGCTTAGTTAATTCAATTTGAAGGTGTAGGAATATTTATTAACACATCCATTAGTAGGCATTGAGGGCATCCAGTCTATGTCCCCTTGTTTAAACTAAAATGAATGTAAAAATGTGTTTGATTCAGTCATGGCTTTGGATATGTATGTTGAATATATGATCAATGAAATATTACTTTTATTGTAATCTTTGTTTGTTGCATCTATATCTAATACATATGATTAAAATTTGGTTATTGCATCTTCTTAGTTACTGAATAAATATTGTATTGTAGTATTTACTTTACAATATTTGGTCTAATTATAAAACCCTTACAATTTTTCTTTGGAATAATATTTATTAGCCTTTGAGTGTATCTTAGGCATATGAAAATGGAATAAATGAGCATTCTATTAGAATTATTGCACAATTTTTGTGTTGAGGGTTGTGAAATTTTTCTAGTAGTATTTACATGAATTAGGCATTAATGAATGCAAATTTCCTTTGAAATTTTTTCTTACTTTATTGTATGTTCTCTAAATTATGAAAGTAGCAAGATGTCATGACAGTTGTTGGACATTGTTATTGTGAATCATTCATCACCCATTCCCCCTTTATCACTAAAGTATCCTACCATATCACCCCTTGAAAATTGCATTACCCTCGATTATCATGAATTTATTTTACCTTGATTTATGAAGATTAGTATTCCATCATCATTAAGATCCATTTCATTTGTTGTTTATGTAAATATGATGTATGTGAATCATATTTTATCTATCTTTAGTAGCTTGTGTCTTATGTATTGAGTATGTGTGATATTTGTGTGACAAATATTTGAGTGGATATCACATTCATATCTATACTTGAATCAGATTGACTTACCAACAATTTGTATGAGATTGAATTATAAAATATCTCCTCCATTAAATCTATCCCTTGGGTCCTCTCATCTTAGTTAAGGCAGATTCAAAAGTAGCAGGAGTTAATCATTCCCTTTGTACGTGCCTCCTAGTTATTTCCAAGACTTAGTGATAAAAATAATGTTAGATGGATCCCTACCTACAAATGACATTCCCCAATCTATCATTATTTAAGCCATTTGTTTATGAATTAACTACCAATGTCCCGAGGTGTAAAACTAGGAACCGATACTTTGTTTATTACATGTATAGGAATTTACTTCGCCCATTCTAACCATTCCTATACAAGTATTTTCCTTATTCTATGTAAATGTTGATATCATGAGAATATTCCTCGTTATTTCTAATATATTTCTTGGATGAGAATGGGAATATTCCCATTCTAATCATTCTCATACAATTATCTTCCTAATTCTTTCAACTATATTGCCTATATGATAATGTTCTGAATGGGTAGGTGCCCATTCTTCCTCTATATGTCGATTCTCACATATTTTTGTTTTGTGTAGAATGGGAATATGTCCATTCTAAACATTATCATACAAGTATCTTCCACATTCTTCCTATATGTTGATTTTTCAAGATTTTCCCTCATTCTTTTATATTATTGACTACATGCAAATGGGCATATGCCCAATCCAAAAACTTTCATACAAGTATCTTCCTAATTCTTTCTATGAGTTTCTTTTAGTATGAGAATCTTCCTCATTCTTTACTTAGATAAAATATGATAATGGACATCCTCCCATTCTTAGATTCATTCTCATACAATTACCTATACGAGAATGGGCATCTTCCCATTCATAGAATATTTGGAATGGGAAGATAGGCATTGAATGAAAAGTAATTATTAACTGTATGAGAAATTTGGGCATGTTCTTATTCTAACCATTTTCATAAGGAAAATATTGATAAGGAGTAAAGCTTATGTTTTATTTAATTCATATAGGAAACATATAAAAAGAATAAAAGTTTACATTATTGCGTTTTTATTATGCATATAGATTCATTATCCATATTTGGATTATAAAACATAGTCATTCTAATACCTATCCAAATCCTATGAGTTTTTAAGTGAGTGGTAATATTCTTATAAATGATATATATGTAAATTATAAATATTATTTATAATTTTTTTATTGATAAAGCGGGTTAAAGGGACCCGTGCACCTATACATGAAGCTAAGGCTAAATCCTTGGGATAACAAAAGGCTACATTAGCCAAAATCAAATAGCTAGCTATAACTAATTTCCAGCTAACAAACAAATATAGATAGACTATATACTAATCATACTAAATAATGTTTAAACCAAATTTACTTCCCACCCTGCGATGGAAAATAATCTTCAACGATGCCCATTCATCCCTTTTTTATTTTTCTCTTATTTACTTCTTTCCACTTGCTATGATCAGATGAAATAACTAGCGCAAGGTCACTAGGATTTTTCAATGCAATAAAATTCTCGACACGAAATCCCAGTTTGATTCCAAACTTTTGAAGTATGCCCCCTTTTTGTTCCACCTACTACCAGGTGATTTTCTTGAATTCCCATCTCTATATCATCCTTCTATGTACCTACTTTACCCTCGGTGTTAGGATTGATCAGATCATCCTTAAAAGTCAAGGTAGACACCAAATCGGGTTTTAAGTACCCCATCCACTAGAAGAAGTTGATCCATTATTTTTGTAGATTTCTAGTTTTTATTGAAGGGACAATAATTGTTAGGTTATGGAGCCTATTTTCATGAGAGAAAGTGTTGAATACTATACACTAAGAGTATTGTACACTTTCCACATTTGTCTCGCCATGGTTTGGGGCCAGGATGGGCCCCGAGCGAGGGTCCTCGGGGCGTAGCCCCGATTTTTTTGGCCTTAAAATGTGCCCGATATATTGGGAAACATGCTTTTCTCATATGGGCAGGATTTTGACCCATAGGTTTATGGGATGGTTTTGGCCCATGGTTTTAATACCCACGGTTTTGTAAAATTGCTTAAGTAGTTGTCTACTTATATGATTTTATGCATATGGTAGGTATAATGGAACTATTATAAAAAATGTGCCCCTTGCTCATTTTTTGGCTAACTCCCTTCATTCTTCCCTCTTTTGTGCCTTAGTCATAATTTTTTTCTTTTGAGGTACTAAAAACTTTATGGAAAAGGCACCATTGGATAGAGCCTTTTCTCAGCTTTCCAGAAAGGTAAAGTTTTCCTCCTAACTCCATGTATTTTTGAAGTTATGGCTCGGTGGAGTTTTTGTGGGAAATTTTCCCCTAGAAGGCCCGCGGCCCGATAATATTGTGCCACGTGTCCTAAGAAGTGGCGGGGTTGGAGGAAAACTTGGAATTTTTACCAAGTGTTTGGAAAATTTCAAAAGAAATATTTCGCCCCATAGGCCTCGATTGACGAATTGGATCGTGCCACGTGTCCAAAAGGGGAAAAAATTGAAAAAATGACTAAGTGTTTGCACCATGGAAAAATCTCTAGGAAAGGCCCACACCCGACCACATTGCATCATGTTTCCTCGGTCCCCTGGAAGTGGCAGAGCACGGAGGTGAAGTTAAAATTTTGTTGAAATATTTTGCGAGGACGCAAAGTCAAAATTTTCCCGCAAATTCCGCATCTAATGGCCTCATGCCACGTGCCTCAAGAGCAGTGGACCGCAGAGGAAGATTTGAAAATTTGGTGAAGTGTTTTTGCAAAAATCAAGAGGAATTTTCTGCCCCCAAGACCCGTAGCTAATGGGGTCATGCCACATGTCCTCGGGGATCGGAACGACGCAGCGTAGGGGGAGATTGTACTTTTTTCCGAAAGGCTAAAATGAAAAGAAAAATGTTTTCCCCAAGGGCCCGCGTCGAATGAGATGGTGCCACATAGCACTAGAGCTTCAAATGCGGGGAAAAGTTGGAAATTTTCCCAAAGAAAAATGAAGGAAATTTAAAAGGAAAAAACACCCCCAAACGCGAACCAATGGGATGATGCCACGTGTCCATGTGGTGGCACAAAATGCAAGATAGGCCCGCATGAAAAAAGGAAAGGGAAGGCCCGCGCCCAATCAGCACGTGCCACATGGCACCTGAAATGGTGGAGCAAGAGGATTTTTGGGAAATTTTTCCAAATGTAAAAAGTGGAAAATTTCAAAAATTTCACCCGCCAATCCGTTTTGGCCTTGTTTTTCCCTAAAAGTTCAAATGGCCACAACTTTCAATCTAGAGCTCAGTTTTTCACGTTCTTTATATCAATGGAAATCTGGTGAAATTATCTAAAAGATTACAAGATCATTTTTGTATTTTGATGGATTTTGGAGAGAAAATTTGAAAACACCTCCTGGCATGTGGTCATTGATGAAATGACATTTCAACCACCATTTTTAATGAAGAATGGCTCGCATTCTCTCCCAACATGGTGGAAAATGTCATGGAATGGACCTATAAGGATGCCCATGCTATTTTATTACATTTTGGTTGGTGGTTGAAGCTCCCACATTTTCCGTGTTTCTCTCTTTGCGGTCGTTTCTTGCACTTTGTAAAAGCGAATAGGCTTATTTTTCAAAGGGAGACACTTTTTCAGCTCTCCGCAACTTCCCTTTTAGCGAGTTTGTGGAAATTTTTACCTTTCCATGCAAATACATCACCTCTTTTGCCTCTTGGTCGTTGTAATGCACTATGTTGGATCTAGAATGGTAATATATGCTTTGCGATTAAAAGGTTTCTCAATCCTTTCATATGTTTATCATCATTGTTTTCTAACCTCTCACCACATGTTGGCAATTTGTGCATGTTTTGTGTTGTATTTCCTCCTAGATCGTGTATGTTTTGCGTGAAGCAGTGTCTACTACTCCTGGCGCATCACCTTATCAAAGCATTAGTCTCATTTTTCTTTCATTTCCTATCTTTGTCCCCTTGGAATTTAGAGTAGGAATTAGGAATTTAAGCCTCTACAAATTTCATGCATACACTGATAAGAGGAGTTGAGGAACCAGCCTCTAACCTGGAGATTCCTTTCCCATTTTACAAGTCCCACACATGGGGAGAGGATTCAATGTTGTGCAATCACCTTTGGATGTTCAAAATGTCAAACTAGAAGTCCGATCAACATCCAGGATGTTGCTGATTTGCAAGAACAGTTTGGCTTACACGGTGGGACCTTAGAGGTCTTCATTTTCATTGCAACAAAATTGATGTGCATTTTTTGCAAGTTTCTTGCTTAAAAGAGCCCTAAATTACACATCTGGCAACTCCAAGGAAGAAGAATCAGCTGGTTTTAGCAAAGTGCAGACTTGAAAACTCATGAGAAGAATCACCACAAGGTCAAGAGTTGGAGAAGAAGAGGTGTTGTTTGAATATCGTAGTTATCTCTAAGAAGAAGGCAAAGAGGGAGGAGAATTCAAAGGTCTCCATCTCCACCAAATAGAACTCTATCAACTCCTCTACCCGGTAGGCGTTTCATTCAATCAACAAGGGTTCTAAGGCCAATCGAATGGCACAACACAACCCCAATGTCAACTTCATTGGCAGCATCCCACTTGCTCTCAATGCACAAAATCTAATCCTAGTTGCAGCATTGAAGAACATTCCATACTTTACTGGAGAAAATAAGACCACTCTTGGTGATCATGTCAAGGATATTGCTAATATTTGTTGATATCCATGAGATTAATGAGATGCAAGTTGCTATCAAACCGCTGGCATCTTCATTCAAAGGGAAAGCTTTGCAATGGTTCGGGATTCTTGCCTCGTGTTCTATCCAAAATTGGAACTAGCTATGTATAGCCCTCCATGAGTAGTTTGGAGAAAAGGGAATAACTGTCCTTTTTGGAAGAGAGCTGACAACCATCAAGAGAGATCCCAATGAGCAGATGACCTGGCTTTAATTTTAGGTTTCAAATGACTTGGGAGAGAATTCCAGGTGGCGGTGAAGGCCAGCGAAGAAGGTGCTTTTCTATATTACCTTAAAGCTTTAAATTATGATATTTCTATGTTAATTCAATCCATGGGAGGCACAACTATCCCTGTTGCTTATAGCATTGCCATTAGAGCTAAAAATTGTTTGATTCAAGCTGGTAAGCTAGATCCTAGGCCTCTAATGCCATTGTATCCAAGTTTAGAGAGCCTGGTACTAGTCAAGTACTGTTTTAGCCCCTATTCCCACTCCTAGAAATTAGAATTCAAGTGAAGCTTCTACTTCATCTCCTAGTGCCTCAAATGAACTTCAAGAAGTCATGAAGCAATTGTAAAATTTAGGCAATGAGTTGGTTACACTCAAAAGGTAGCAAGCCCAAGGTTTTAGACCTTCTTTCCAGAGCCTCAAGCTCAGCCTAACAGGTAGCCATACCAGCCTCAAAGACCACCCAATCTAGTTGCAAATCAAAATCAAACAAGACCTCCTGCCAACAGACCATTTCAGCCCTATAATCCCAATGCTATATCTGCCTCTAAGGCATTAGTGCGATCAAAACAACATAGCTCAAGAGTATGATTGGTGTTTCCCATGTAATGAACCTCACAACCAGTCTATGTGCTTCAACGGTGCCTTAAATCAAGCGTTAATGGTGACTACAACTGGTGTGGAGGGTGAAGGTAGTCAAGGAAATAACCAACAACAAGACACATTCGAACAACAATCAGCTCCAAATGACACCACACTTGTAAATTGGTAGGCAGAAGATTTTTGTGGCATGAATCAAACAATTCCCCAAAGTGTTGTAGCCAACACAAGGTCAAAAAGGAGAAATTTGGGTGAATAACAACCACTGGCTCCAAGTAATCCACAATCGTCTATCACTCCACAAATTATTGGCAAACAAAATGCAGTTCCAAAAAGATAAGGGATGCCTAAAACAGCTCCTAGGCCAACTCAAATGCCAATTGTTGCTGCCCATATGCAAGGAATGAATGTGTAGGCCAAGGGACAACAAAGAGATGCTTCATCTCCATTCAACATCATTGATCAGATGAAGAAGACAAATGTAAACATATCAATGTGGGAATCACTATCTATCCCAGGCCAAAGAGATTTGCTACAAGCTGCCATGAAGGACTGGTCAACTTCAAATCAACAAGTCCAAATGCAAGAGAAGGTACTCACAAATGCTACCCATCCTGAAGGGAATCATGGAGGATAGTAAGGTAAAATGTTGAAGCCCCCTCCATTCTATGTTTCATTGATCATTGGAAACCATTTAGTACACAACTGCATGATTGATTCCAGAGCAAGTAGTTCAGTAATGCCCAAACAAATCACTAATCGGTTGGGGCTTCAAAGTATGAATTCATATCCAAAGGGGTAGTGCAATTGGATGGGACAATAGTAACAATAGTTGGAGTGATAAATAACTTGAGTCTTACTTTACATGGATGTCCCAACGTTGTTGTTTTGCAAGATGTCTCGTAATAAATATTCCACCACTCTTTTCCTTATGTTTTTCAAGGGATTTCACAACCAATATATGGAGGTTACTTACATATTGATTGGTCACACATGTTATTCGAGAACAAGATATGGAACCAAATCCACAATCAGATCTAATCCTATTGCAAACTTTCACATTGAGCCTTACACTCCAAGCCAATCAATACCAATTGTTCAACGTTTGATCAAGAAGATTATCCAAGCAATCGATGAAGCTAATACCAAGATTGGAAGGATCCCGATTTGACTCTTGATGAATGGGCAAGAAAGGTGCATGCTTTTGATCCTTATCAAGAAATAGAAGAATTTGAGCTAGGAGTCTATTACATGTACGAAGAAAATCAGCCTATTCCTAACATCACCAAGCCAAACCACAAGGATGACAACAATGTATGGCGGTTGTTTTTGATGGATCAAGGAGTAGACAAGGTATAGGAGGGGGAGCTATGCTTGTTTCACCTCAAGGAGTTAAGTATTATTCAACTTTTAGATTTCAGTTTGCATGCTCTAATAACACTGCTGAATATGAAGCTTTGATACAAGGATTGCATTGGTCAATCAAGAGAGGAATAAAGAACTTGCAAGTCTTTGGTGACAGTGAGTTGATTGTCAACCAAGTTAAGGGGCAGCATGTTGTCAAGAATGATCTGCTCAAGTGTTACAAAAACAAGGTGTGGGACCTCATTGAATATTTTGAGGGCTTTGGCATCAAATCCATTCCTAGAAAAGAGAACCAAGCTGCTAACAGGCTTGCAGCAGTTAGAGCAGCCTTTGACGTTGTTGAAAGCATCCAAAAGAAAAGGTACAGCCAAACATCCATGTGATTGTAAGGCCTTCAGTGCCAGACAACAATGTAAGTTGGAAAGTGTTTGAAAATGACCAACAAATCATCCATTTCTTGTAAGAAGAGGCTAAGTTCTCAGCTAAAAATAAAGAAAAGTTTGAGCAGCAGTATGGTGACCAAGTGGTACAGCTGAGAACCAACAAAATACCAAAGGGACTTATTACTTTGGAGTCCATTTTCAATCCTAATGATTAGTTTAGGAAGGAGAAAGAAAACATCCAAGTCAAGGGAGAAGATTTAGTGTCCATCTCGGTGGAAGAAGGCAAATCACTCCAAATTGGTAAAGTGACAACTGAGCAAGAAAGGTATGAGTTCATACAACTTTGTCAAGAATTCCCTGATGTGTTTGCTTGGAGCTATGAAGATTTGAAAGGTTTCAATCCCGAGTTAGCTCAACACACCATTGAATTGGATCCAAGTACTAAACCCATCAGGCAAAAACAAAGGCCAGTCAATCCACACATGGAGCCTCTCATGAGAAAATAATTGAATAAGTTGATAGAGTCAAGAATCATATTCCCTATCAAGCATTCTAGTTGGGTAGCCAATTTGGTTCCAGTTAGAAAGAAGAGTGGGGAAATCAAATTATGTGTTGACTTGAGAGATTTGAATAGAGCATCTCTTAAGGATCATTATCCACTTCCTTCCATGGAGCATATTTTACAAGTTGTTCTTTGGCTCAGAGAGGTTTTCATTACTTGATGGCTATTTAGGTACAATTAGATTATGGTGAAAGAAGAAGATCAGTTCAATACAGCCTTTACAACCAAATGGGGAACTTATGCATACGGGAAAATGCCATTTGGGTTGTCCAACACTAGAGCTACTTTCCAAAGGGTAATGGACATGGCAATCAAGGATTTGATTAAAAACATGGTGCTGATATATCTTGATGATATCACTTATTTTTTTAAAAAAAATGCAGCGAGACCATCTCTTTCATTTGAGACAAGTGTTCCAAAGGTGCAGAAGATTTGGAGTATCCTTGAATCCTAAAAAGTGTATTTTTCTAGCTCATGAAGGAAAGCTCCTTGGCCACATTGTCTCCAAAGAAGGATTGAAAATTGATCCAGAAAGAGTTGAAGCCATAAGAGCACTACCATTGCCAAGCCACAAGAAGGCCCTTCAAAGTTTCTTGGGGAGAATAAATTTTGTTCAGAGATTTGTCCCAAATTTTGCAGCCCTAGTCAAGCCTATCACCAAGATGTTAAAGAAAAGCATAGCTTTCAAATGGACAGCAGAAGGAAAGGAAAGTTTTAAAGCAATCAAATAAGCCATCTCTCAAGCCCTAACTCTCATTAACTCAGATTTCTCCAAGGATTTCATCCTCTATGCATTTGGGGGTGATGATACTATTTTTGCAATTTTGGTACAGCAGAACAAAGACAATGAGGAGCAACCAATTGATTTCGTAGCCAAAGCACGGAGGACTATGAGGTGAGATATTCTTTCATTGAGAAGCATGTTCTTGCAGTAATCGGGAGCTTGAAGAAATTCAAGCATCTATTTTCAAACAACAAGGTTCAATTGTTGGTTTCTCATGGGAGTTAAAGATTTCCTCCTTCACAAAGACCTAAATGAATAGAGAGTAAGTTTGGATTACTCGTGTCATGGAGTATGAAATAGAGATCAAAGTCACCAAGTTAGTCGGAGGAAAAGGTTTGTGTGAGTAGTTGATTTTGAGCAAACAAAAGGAAGCATGTAATGAGAAGGAGGTTGTTTTGGCGTTGCAAGAAAGCCATGAGCAAGGATGCACTCTAAAGGAAAATAATGATGTCCTCACTCCTTGTTGGACCCAAGACATAATGTACTTCCTAATCATAGGTCTATGCCCTCTAGAGATGAACAAGACCAAAAGAAGACACTTCAGGTTGTCCCATATGCCCTTGTTGATGGTGTTTTTCTCGAAAAGGATGTGAATGGAGTGCTATTGAGATGCATGCAGTACAGAGATAAGATCCATAGGGTGTTGGAAGAGTTCCATGGTGGATCAGCTGGTGGTCATTTTGCACCAAGAGTGACATCTCTAAAGATCATGAGGGCTGCCTATTATTGGCCCAAGATTTTCAGTGATTGTTATGCATGGATCAAGAGGTGCAAGAATTGTGCATTCTTCATGGGTAAGGAGAGGCTAGCTGCCCTTCCATTGCACCCAATTTCAGTTGACCAGAAATTCATGCAATGGGGTTTGGACTTCATTGGAGTCATTAATCCCAATTTAAGCCAAGGGAAAAAATGGATTTTAACAGCAATAGATTACTTCACCAAGTGGAGTGAGGCAGTAGCACTCAAGGAAGCAAATGAATCTAGCATCCTAGATTTCTATGAGGGAATAACAACCAGATTTTGCATACCCTCTACAATAATATTAGATAATGCATTGGCATTCATTGGGTCCAAGGTGACTAAATGGGCTGTCAAGAATGGGATCTACCTAAGCACTTCATCAAACTATTACCCTCAGGGTAATGGCCAGTGAATCTACAAACAAGAACTTGTTAAGGATCATTAGGAGAACTTTTGATGAGAATCAATGATCTTGGCATACTAAGTTGAAATCAGCCTTATGGGCTGATAGGATAACTCCTAAAAGATCCATAGGTAACTCCCCATTCAAGCGTGTTTATGGAAGACAGGCATTTTGCCCATGTCACTTGAGTTGCCAACATTGGAACTCATGAAACAGTTGGAGTTGTTGGAGTTTGGGCCCATGGAGGTTAGATATGTAGAATTGATGGAGCTCTAAGAAATTAGAAATCAGGCATCCCAAGCAATGGAGAAGGATCAAGCTTTGATCAAGAAGACCTTTGATAGGAAGGCCAAGGATAGATCTTTCCAAGTTGGAGATATAGTGTTAAAATGGGATGCAGACAGAGAAAAACCGGGAAGGCATTTGAAATTTGATGCCATTTGGAGTGGCCCATACATGGTCACAAAGTGTAAGGACAACAATGCTTTCCAATTATCTTCATTGGATGGCGAAGAGTCATGAGATTCCAGTCAATGGAATCCATCTAAAGAATTGCTATCAAGAAGGAATTCTCCACCTTGTATATATTAGCTTAGGTTTTCATTCCTCCAAGTGCTTGTGCACATTGTTTTTTTTGTAGATTAGTTTTCTTTTCCTAAGTGCTTTGGCACAATCTTACATTCTCGGAAATGTGTTTTGCAGGCCTTGCTCCAATCAGGTGATGTTCCACCCTCCATCTTCCTCCTTGCAGTGTTCTAGTCAGTTGGGGTACCAAGCAGAGAATTTGATGACTCCATGCCCAATAGATTGTTTTAGGCAACTGGTAACTTCATCCAGCAGGTAGATGATGCCTCTGATTCCCCAAAATTTTTATCCAAAATGTGCCCCTTGCTCATTTTGTGGCTAACTCCCTTCATTCTTCCCTCTCTTGTGCCTCAGTCATAATTTTTGCTTTTCAGGCACTCAAGACTTTCTGGAAATGGCACCATTGGATAGATATTTTCAAACTTTCCGAGAAAGGTAAATTTTTCCTCCTAACTCCATGTATTTTTTAAGTTATGGTTCGACGGAGTTTTGTGGGAAATTTTCCTGGAAGGCCCTGACCAAGTAATATCATGCCACGTGTCCTAGGAAGTGGCGGGGTGGAGGAAAACTTGGAATTTTACCAAGTGGTTGGAAAATTTTAAAAATAAATATTAAGCCTGCAAGCCCATGACAAATTGGATCGTGCCACATGTCCAAGGGGGAAAAAATTGAAAAAATGACTAAGTGTTGGCACCATGGAAAAATATTTAGGAAAGGCCCACGCCTAACCACATTGCACCTCATGTCCTCAGTCCTCGGAAGTGGTAGAGTGCGGAGGTCAAGTTAAAATTTTGGTGAAATATTTTGCGAGGGCGCAAAGTCAAATTTTTCCCGCAAAGTCCACATCCAATGGCCTCATGCCACGTGTCTCAAGAGCAGCGGACCATGGAGGAAGATTTGAAAATTTGGTGAAGTGTTTTTACAAAAATCAAGAGGAATTTTTGCCCCAAGACCCGCAGCTAATGGGGACATGCCACGTGTCCCAGGGGATCAAAACGGGGAGTGCAGGGGAGATTGTGCTTTTTCCCAAAGGCTAAAATGAAAAGAAAAATGTTTTCCCCAAGGGCCTACGTCAAATGAGATGGTGCCATGTGGCACTGGAGCTTTGGAACGTGGGGAAAAGTTGGAAATTTTCCCAAAGAAAAATGAAGGAAATTTTAAAAGGAAAAACCGCCCCCAAACACGAACCAATGGGATGATGCCACGTGTTCATGTGGGGGCACAAAATGCAAGACAGACCCGCATGAAAAAAGGAAAGGGAAGGCCCCGCCCAATCAACACATGCCACGTGGCACCTAGAATGGCGGAGCACAGGGATTTTTTGGGAAATTTTTCCAAATGCAAAAAGTGGAAAATTTCAAAATTTTCGCCCGCCAATCTGCTTTTTGGCCTTGTTTTGCCCTAAAATTTCAAAGGGCCATAACTTTCAATCCAGAGCTCATTTTTTCATGTTCTTTATATCAATGGAAGGTGGTGAAATTATCTACAAGATTTCAAGATCATTTTTGTATTTTGATGGAGTTTAGAGAGAGAAAATTGAAAAATACCTCTCGCACATGGTCATGGACATAAATGATGTTTCAACCACCATTTTTAATGAAGAATGGCTCGCATTCTCTCCCAAAGCATGGTGGAAAATGTCAGGGAATGGACTTGTAAGGATGCCCATGTTGTTTTATTACATTTTTGGTTGTGGTTGAAGCTCTCCCACATTTTCCCATGTTTCTCTTTCCTGGGGTCATTTCTTGCATCTTTGTAAAAGCGAGAATAGGTTTATTTTTCAAAGGAGACACTTTTCAGCTCTGCTATGCAACTTCCCTTTTATTCCCTTTTGGTAGAGTTTGTTGAAATTTTTACCTTTCCATGTAAATACAACACCTCTTTTGCCTATTGGTCATTGTAATGCACCTTTGTATTAGATCCGGAATGGTAATATATGCTTTGTGATTAAAAGGTTTCTCAATCCTTTCATATGTTTATCATTGTTTTCTAACCTCTCACCACATTTTGGCAAATTGTGTTATATTTCCTCTGGACTATGTATGTTTTTGTAGTAGCAGTGTCTACTACTCCCTTGGTGCATCACCTTATTAGCATTAGTCTCATTTTTCTTTCATTTCCTATCTTTGTCCGCTTGGAATTTAGAGTAGGAATTAGGAATTTAAGCCTCTGTAAATTTCATGCATACACATGATAAGAGGAGTTGAGGAACCACCTCTAACCTAGAGATTCCTTTCCCATTTTACAAGTCCACACACGGGAGAGGATTCAATGTTGTGCAATCACACTTGGATGTCTAAAATGTCAAACTAGAAGTTTGATCAACATCGAAGTGCTTTGCTGATTTGCAACAATAGAAACATTGCGAGATGTGTTTTGAATTGGTGTGAATTCTCAGAGTTTGTTGAGCATAGCTACAAACAGATCACAGGTATTGTATTGAGAGAGCCGTGGCTTGTAATAAAATTTGAACAAGTGATTCTTGGTGGACGTAGCCCAAATTGGGTGAACCACGTTAAATATTGTCTCTTTGTGTTGTGTTATTTTATTTTGTAATTTTATTTGAGATCTGTAATATTTTCTACATATTAGTTTCTCTTTGTTGTGATTACGTGAGGGATTATTCCACATATTTTATCCCTTATTTCCTAACAGAAGTGTAGCGCCCCCTTAGGACACTGGAAAACACACCAAAAGTCACTAAAAAAATTTGGGTAATTTTTTTTTAAAGGTGGACAATTAATACTGATCCATTTATTAACCCATTCCTGTTTTAAAATAAAAATTAACCTAATTTAATTTACCGAACATTTAAATAAACTATAATCCCACACCAAATTAAAATATTGATTTCCATAAGGTTTACTAAAGTCACCACTTGTAAATATATACCCCTTTTAAAATTAACTAGTTATCCCCCTTTTATTTAAGTTCCACATATACCCTTCATTTTATTCACCCCCTTCTTAGTTAATTAACTCATCACACTCCCATTTTATTTTATTTCCCATTCCCATCAAATTCCCATGACTTAAAGTGGGTAGGGTTTAATGTGAGCCCTAGGATCAATCTAATCTTGGCCCTAGATTTTCAACTTGCCCTAAAGTTTCCCTAAACATCTTTATGTTTTCTTTTCTCTCTATTTTGTTTTTTTTTTTTTTTGGTGTGCAGGTTGAGGAGCTAAGGAAGTTTGTTTCCATGGATTTTTTTTTGAATGAAGGTCTCTCTATTCTACGCTAAATATTTATTTATTTATTTGTAAATCTTCTTACGAAATCTCAGGTTGTTGGGTATGTAAAATACCCACAATTTTTCTTTTATTGAGTAAGACAAATCTGCCTGAGAAACTCACAGACATATATATTACCATTTGTATAATGATAAATATTATAAAACCAAATTTATCTACAAACACAAATGCCAAAATTTGCAGATTTTAATGGAGCCGCATTTTATTTTATTCACCCTCTTTTTTTGGATTGGGGAAAAGGGATGAGGAGTTGGGAGTATGGAGGGAGAGAGGTGGGCATGGTGCGCAGTTTGCGAGAGGGATAAATCCCTCCCCATTTCTTTATTTTGATTAAAATCTGAACCGTGAAAAGAAAAATTACCATCCTTTATTATTATTATTATGTTTTACTTTGCTTTTCAAAAATTTGATAAAGTTTAATAACTATCCACCATATTTTTTTTTTTGTTTTAAAAAGAACTTTGTTTTAGTTTTGTCTAAAGTTTATTATTATATATATATATATATATATATATATATATATATATATATATGTATGTATGTATGTATGTATGTATGTATTATAATATATCAAATATAATGTATTTATATTATAATAATTAAAATATAATATATTTATATAACATAATATATTTATATTATATTATATAAACTATAATTCATTATATTATAATATAAATACTACTAGATCATAGTATAGTAACTCTAGAAATTAATATGTAATTTTGTTGAACTATGTTATAGTTATGTAATATAACTATATTAGACCGATTATATATATATACATACACACACACACACACACACACACACACACACACACACACACACACACACACACACACACACACACACACACACACACACACACACACACACACACATATATATACAAGGAAAAAGAATTATTTCAAGTTGTAGAGAGATGGATTTTTCTCAATGCTTGCCATATATTTTTTTATACTAATGATCTACTTTTCTATGTGATAAAATAAGAGAGTGTGGTGAAGTAATTCAAAAGGGAGAAGAGGCTTGAAGTAAGTTTATAATTTGCAAGGACTACACACATGTACAAATCTGATTTCCCAATAAGAACATATCATTAAATCTCTCATTGGAAGGAGTCAAGACTAATCTCATCCCATTCAATATTATAACAAAGTTTACAAGAAGAGATACATGGCAAGAAAGAGATATTTCCATATGATATTAAACCTAAAGCTCCATGTAGAACTAACCTTTTTTTTATGTTGTTTTAAAATATATTGCTAAATGAATATTTCAAATTTTCCAACAAGGATACCCAACAATAATAACATCATTTCTTATGGAGAAACATACTTCCATCAAGCAATCTTCCTTTTCAAAATGATATTCAAATCAATGCATATTAAAGGAATATAACCATTTTACAAGACTCATTTTACAAGGATCTTAAGTTCATAATTACATCATAATTCAAAATGCTAAAATACATAAGAAAAATGACATAACAAATCTCCCTTCTAAGATTGAAAGAAATCTTTCACATACTAATGGAATACTAATCTTACAAGTGATTCCAATTCACAAAATGAGAAATTTTGCTTGCCAAAGAATCTTCCAAAATAGCCATACCCAAGATGTTACAATGAAAGTAATGCTTCACAATAATTTGAGAAAACAAGGAGAGACCAAGATGTCACAAACTCCAACCATCTCCATACTTGAGCTCCAACTTTGAGTGACTTTCAAGGAAACCAACACAAGGAGAAAAGACTTGTTTTACCACCCAACCTTTAGGCATCATTACATGCCTTTCCAAGGTTGGAAAACATGCTAGCCTCCCCCAAGCCCATGGGAGAGAGGACTAGCTTCCACAAATTTTCACAAGATAAAGGGAGACATAACAACATTACATTTTCACATTCAAGACAAAATAAAACACTAAGAAGAACACCAAAAAAATTTGCAAAGAAAGAAAGGAGGAGAAAACATATTCTACCTCCAAAATGGGGAAGAGAAGAAGAGAAATTCAAGGTGCCAAAAGTATGGTCCAACATTGGATGCACATAAACAATAATCTTCACCACCTCCTTATTCCTCCAAAATCATCAAACCCTCCTTATTTCTCCACCCATTCACCCAAAATCCTTCTTGGGAGGATTTTCAAACCCATTGGGTTTCCTCACCAAGAATGGGGAGGAGGTTCAAACCATATGAACCACCTTCCCCACCTCAAACCATATGAGGGGAGTAAAAGGAACCTACATGGCTTGCCCATCAAGCCATGAGGTTTGAGAGGGAAAATCCCTCTCTCTTCCCCCAAAGAACTCCAACATCCATCAAACCATATGATGGATGGAGTAAAATAAATACAACCATACTAAGAAACAAACCATACAAGCAACTAAACAAACAATCCAACTATGAGCAAGCTAAGATCTAAGCAAAATTTGTGTAGCCACCTTGAAACCCACGTTCTCCTGTGACCTGTCACCTGCACACTCAATGCACACATTAAACACACATGTCCAATACAAGAGTAAACTAACTACTCAATAAATGAATTAGTCCAAACATGAATTCTATGCCATCACAACATCAATATGGAAACGTAACTAATAAACATGCACCATTTCACTCAATTCACCATGAATTAGCCATATAGATAAATATAAAGAACATACATCCAAGCTATCATATGTACTCATCGATAAACGAATAATTTATAACATTAAGACATGTGACTAACTAAGTATCCAACATATATAAATTTGATCTAGATAACATAGCAAATATGTTAGTATCCTCAACATCAAATGAAATATGTCATAATGCTAATCAAGGATAAATTGGCACTACGTGCCTGAACCACCATACATGTCCAAAATATGTCAAGATCCTTGTCAACTCATAACTATTGGTTAAGAAGTCAGCATATAACTGAGGCTAGCAAAGGAGGGCACTATAAGAAGCTTACAAATGATCCGTATTTCTGCATATTGGACACCAAAATGTAGTATTCTCATATTCTAAAACCTAGGTATGCTGAAAATTTACCAAATTTTAGATTAATTTGATCTAATAATCCTTTTCTAAAATTGATTTCAACATATATTCAGCATAAGTATAAAAACCCAAATGTGTTCTATCCAAGTCTTCTTTTATAAACTTGCCCAAAACGTTTCCAATATCCTTTAGGGTATACTAGAAATGCAAAGGAAGGTTAGGAAGCCTGACCTAAACAGACATTTTGGTAATTGAATAAGTATTCAGATCAAATTTTAGAAACCATGAAGTTACAAATAAACCAGCATGTCCCTAGAACCACGAGACCACTCATCCAGCATGCAGTGATCTTGATAATCCTCGATTCCCTAAAATGGACAACAAAAATCCCTTGGAAAAAAGAGATTTCACACTTGTTGGTCTAGTTCTCGAAAATTGACTGATATAGTGTGGAGGAAGGCCAAAAACCATTGAACCAACCAATCACTACATCTCGTGATAAATTTTTGTAGTATTCCTCCACTTTAGGGTTCTCGATGATTAATGAAGGAATATCCTCAACCATATCAACTAGGTAGGCCTGATTGTTTGGTGAATGCTTTCTTGGGGATCGACCACCTCGATTTTCCAGCATATCTTTGAAAGAAGTTGTCTTATGGGAGTGATCCAAGCCTCGACTGTCTGTAGCACCACCCCCATTATTCCCTGTTAAAATCTCCGCCTTTCCTGCCGGCCCCGAGAAAAAGTCACGATTAATTTAGAAGCCCTAGGGTTAGGGCACAGATCTTCCATAGTCTTTACCCGACCTCCATTACCTGTGCTCCTCCACTAGCCCCATAACCCCTTGAAACTATCCCATGACCATTCAAATCCCCTTTTGAAGCCTATAAATATTCGGTTACGTAGAAATTGATTTCTCCATTGATCTTTATTTTCACAATTTTTCACTCCATCTCCGAACCCAACCACATTCACAAGTAAATATTATTTACAATTACTTTAATACCTTTATAAACATTTAAGAAGGTTTAAACCAATGATATAATTGTTTAAGATTTGTTAGGTAAACATAAAAATGAAATATAACTTTAGTGGTCAATTGTATTATATGCATTTTAAAAGCTGTTATTGAATTTCATTAATATTCAACCATATTTTAATATTATGGAACAACACTAAAAACGAGGCCTTTCCATTTCCTATAGAATAGAAAACATATTGCACAATGTATTTGAAATCAATAATGAGTAATATACATAATCATTTGGGTTTTCATATTTATCTAATATTTAATTGGGAACGATGATAAGGAGAAACTTTCCATTAATATTTAGTAGAAGAGGATAGGGATTTGTAAGTCTAACAGAGTTAATATTTAGTAGGTAAGTGTCATTTTAAGTCGTTGATTTATTACATACAAATCTGAAAGTAATTTTTTTGTTTCTAATAAATTGTTTTGATGAATGATAGTTGTAGAGACACCAAAAGCTGTTTACAAATAAATAGAAAAAAACACTATAGATTTTATAGACATATACAAGTAATTAACATCAATCTCTCATTAAAACAAAAATAGTTAACTTTTTGTTTCTAATAAATTGTTTTGATGAATGGTAATTGTAGAGACAAAAATAATAGCAGAGAGAAAGAGATAAACATGCAATTGTATTTTTTGAACACATATACAGTACTTATCAAATTCATAATCTCATTAAAACTAAAAAAGTAGACATATTTTTATTTGTTTGCACTTATTACATTTAATCATTTAACTAAAATAACAATGTTTGTAGTTTCTTTTAAAATAAAAGTTCTAGTTTAAGATTTTTATTGTCGGTAGAAATCTAGAGAATATAAAATAAATATATTTAGAAAAAAACATGTATTTCATGTCAAACATGTCGAATTATCTATGCAATATACTTATCTCGCAACTATATCCTTCCCAAAAATTTTAGTTGTTGAACGTATGAATATTATGCTCGACTTGTAACACCCGGTCGTAAGAAAATAGAGAAACAAAACCCTGAATCATTCAATTTTTAAAAAGATAATGTATACATAGACTAAAAATACTACCCAAAAGTGAAGTGCCAAATTTTTAAAATTTGAAAAATCCACCCATAATAAATGTTGTGCAACTACCACAAATGAATTAACTTTGAAAATTTGAAATACATGATTCATTAATAGTTTCACGAAAATGAAAATAAATTTCATATAAGAACACAAATTTCTATATGTTTCAAATTTATGGTGCCAATGGATATTATAGGAAAAATAAAAATGAAATATGTTAGATTTCTTAAAAACCCGATTAAGTTCAAAAATTTGAAAGACTCGACTTTCATTAATAAGCCCGACATTGAAAATGAATAACATATTGAATACATGACAGATAAGAATGTGAATTTCTATATGCTTTTAATTTAGACCACCAATGAATTTATGAAAAATAAAAAAAATGAACTCATCAAATTTCCTAAATACTCGATTAAATTAAAAAAATTAAAATAAGTATTTCATTAATAATTGCCACCAAAAATGAATAGCATATTGAATACATGATAGATAAGAATTCAAATTTCTATACGTTTCAAATTTATACTGCTAAAATATAGCCAAAATAAAATATAATACCTTTTAAATTTCTAGGAAACATTACTAATTTACAATTATACTAAAAATTTAACAATTTTATGAAATTAGTAATCAATATATTTGTAAAATGAATTAATTACTTAATAATATCTACTAATAATAAATTAATTATATTTGAAAAATAGTAGAAATGGTCTAGAGCTAGAAGTATGAATGGTCCGGAGCTAGAAGTATGAATGGTTAGGAGCTCAAAGTATGAATTGTTTAGAGCTGTAAGAATACTTTGTATCATATTAAATTATTCTCAAAATAACATAAGCTTGAAATAAATATCATAATTGCAATGACTATTAATATCATTAAAAATATTCTTCAAAGATCCATTTCCTTTGTGAGAATAAAACAATAATTTCAGCTAGAAGTACATTCCCTAGCCTCTAACTTGGGGGAATGGAGAACCAAAGATATAAGCTCTAATTTGCACTATATTTATTACGAATAGAAAGGTGATCATTTTCACTTAGTAACTATTTGAGAATATTTCCAGCAATTATGTAGAAAAAAAGACATGGACACGGAAAAGGACATACTAAAATATATGAGAATTGACACATATAGGAAGAATGAGAACTTGCCCATTTCGAATATTATCGTAAAAACAACATATGTAAAGAATGAAAAATAAACTTGTATGAGAATGCTAAGAATTTGTAGAAGCCCATTCTCATTCAAGTAAATATAGAATTAATGATAAAGATGCTTGTATGAGAATGATTAGAATGGGAAGAATCATGTCCATTCTCATATTATATGTAATATTAAATGAATGAGGAAGATTATTGTAGTTTAAGAAACAAAAAGAAATAAATAAGAAGATACTTGTATAAGAGTGTTTAGAATGGGCATATTTCCATTCTCATAAAGTTAATATAGTCAAGGAATAAGGAAGATTCTTGTAAAAACAACATATAGAAAGAATGAGGAAGATACTTGTATGTGAATGTTTAGAATGGGAAGATGCCCATTCTAAACATTCTCATATAAGAAACATATACAAAGAATGAGGATAAACTTGTATGAGAATGTTTAGAATGATAAAATATCCATTCTCATTCACATAAATAAATAATGAATTATAAATATGATTATATGATAATGATTAGAATGGGTAGAATCATGTCTATTCTCATATTAGGCGACTAAGGAAGACACAAAGAAATAAATAGGAAGATACTTGTATGAAAGTGTTTATAATGGGCATATGCCCATTATCATAATGTCAATATAGTCAAGGAATGAGGAAGATTATAGTAAAAGCAACATATGAAAATAATGAGGAAGATACTTGTATGTGAAAGTTTAGAATGGACAGATGTCCATTCTAAACATTCTAGTAAAAGAAACATATACAAAGAAATGAAGAAACTTATATGATAATGTTTAGAATGAGTAGATGTCCATTCTCATTCAGGAAATATAGAATCAATCAGAAATATGATTGTATAAGAATGAATAGAACTGACATATGTCCATTATCATATTATAAGCAATATTAGACAAACTAAGGAAGATTCTCATAAAATCAACACACAAAAAAAAGAGGAAGATACTTGTATGAGAGTGTTTAGAATTGGAATATGCCCATTCTCATAAAGGAAATATTGAAAGACAATGAGGAGATACTTGTAAAAGTAACATATGGAAAGAAAGAGGAATATACTTGTATGTGAATGTTTATAATGGGAAGATGCCCATTTTAAACTTTTTGTAAAAGCAACATATTGCATGAGAATTTTAGAATGGGTAGATTCCCATTCTCATTTTATATAGGTTACTAATATAAAATTATTGAGAAAGATGATTGTATGAGAATAATTAGAATGGGTAGATGTCCATTCTCATATTATAGACAATATTCAATGAATGAGGAAGATTATTATAAAATAAACACATAGAAATAAATAGGAAAATACTTGAATGAGATTATTTAGAATGGGTATATGCCCATTCTCATAAAGGAAATATAGAAGGAACGAGAATATACTTGTATATGAATGTTTACAATGGGAAGATGCCCATTCTAAAAATTATCGTAAAAGAAACATATTGCATGAGAATGAGGAAGAAACTTGTATGATAATGTTTAGAATGGATAGATGTCCATCCTCAAATAATATAGGCAATATTGAACAAATGAGGAATATTATCATAATTTAAGCAACAAAAAGAAATAAATAGGAAGATACTTATATGATAGTGTTTAGAATGGGTATATGCTCATTCTCATAAAGTCAATATAGTTAAGGAATGAAGAAGATTATCATAAAATAAACATGGAAATAATGATGAATATACTTGTATGTGAATGTTTAGAATGGCAGATGCCCATTCTGAAAATTCTTGTAAAAGTAACATAAAGAAAGAATGAGGAATAAACTTGTACGAGAATGTTTAGAATGGGCAGGTACTAATTCTCATTCATGTTTAAATATAGAATGAATGAGAATTGTATGATTATATGAGAATTATTAGAATGGGAAGATGTCCATTCTCATGTTATAAGCATTATATTGAATGAATGAGGAATATTTTCATAAAAGCAACAAAAGAGAGAACTAGGAAGATACTTGTACAAAATTGTTTAGAATGGCCATATGTCCATTCTCATAAAGGCAATATAGTCAATGAATGAGGAAGATTATCAAAAGAAACATATGGAAAGAATGAGGAATAAAATTTTAATATGTGAATGTTTAGAATGGGTAAATTTCCATTCTCATTTAGATAATATTTAATGAATGAGAAAGATGATTGTATGAAAATGAATTGAATGGAAATAAATCCATTATCATATTATAGGCAATATTGAATGACTAAGGAAGATTCTCGTAAAATAAACACATAAAAAGAAATAGGAAGATACTTATATGAACGTGTTTAGAATTGGCATATGGCTACTCTCATAAAGGAAATATATAAGGAATAAGGAAGATACTTGTAAGAACAACATATGGAAAGAATGAGGAGGATACTTGTATGTGAATGTTTAGAATAGGTAGATGCACATTCTAAACATTCTCGTAAAAAGCAACATATTGCATGATAATGAGGAAGAACCTTGTACAAGAATGTTTAGAATGGGTAGATTCCCATTTTCACTCAAGTTAATAATATAGAATGATTAAGAAAGATGATTGTATGAGAATGATTAGAATGGGAAGATTTTCATTCTCATATTATAGGTAATATTGAACAAATGAGGAAGATTCTTGTAAGAGCAACTTATAGAAATAAATATAAAGATACTTGAATGAGAGTGTTTAGAATGGGTATATGCCTATTCTCATAAAGGGAATATATAAGGAATGAGGAAGATATTTTGTCTATGAATGTTTACAATGGGTAGATTCCCATTCCAAACATTCTCATAAAATCAATATATTGCATGAGAATGAGAAAGAAACTTATAAGATGATATTTAGAATGGGATGATTCTTGTTCTCATATCATAAAGACAATATTGAATGAATGAGGAATATTCTTGTAGGTTTAGCAACAAAAAGAAAGAAATAGGAAGATACTTGTATGAAAGTGTTTAGAATGGGCATATGCACATTCTCATAGTTAGTGTAGTTAAAACATGAGGAAGATTCTCATAAAAGAAACATATGTAAAGAATGAGGAAGATACTTGTATGTGAATGTTTAGAATGGGCATATTCCCATTCTAAACATTATTATAAATAAAAATATAGAAATAACGAGAAATAAATTTGTACGATAATGTTTAGAATGGGGGCAGTTAGCCATTCTCATTCATGTATAAATATAGAATAAATGAGAATTAGATAATTGCATGAGAATGATTATAATGGGCAGATGTCCATTCTCATGTTATAGGCATTATGTTTAATGAATGAGGAAGATTATCATAAAATAAAAACAAAGAAATGAATAGGAATATACTTGTACGAAATTGTTTAGAATGGCCATATGCCCATTATCATAAAGGAAATATAGAAAAGGAATGAGGAATATTATCATAAAACTAACATATGGAAAGAATGAGGAAGATGCTTGTATGTGAATGTTTAAAATGGGTAGATTCCCATTCTAAACATTCTCGTAAAAGCAACATATAGAAATAATGAAGAAGAAACATGCGAGAATATTTAGAATGGTCATATGCCCATTCTCATTCATGTTTAAATATAGAATAAATAACAATTCAAATATAAATGTATGAGAATGATTATAATGGATAAATGTACATTCTCATGTTATGGGAAATATTGAATGGATAAGGAAGATTCTCATAAAAGCAACACATAGAAATAAATAGGAAGATACTTGTAAGAGAGTGTTTAGAATTGCCATATGCCCATTTTCATAGAGGAAATATAGAAACAATGAGGACTTAGATACTTGTAATCTGTGAATGTTTGGAATGGGAAGATGACCATTCTCATAGCAAGAGCAATATGCTAAGAAATAGAGAGAAGATTCTTGTAAAAGCAACATATAGCAAGAGCGAGAAAAATTATTTGCATGAGAATGTTTAAAATGGGTAGATAGCCATTCTCATCTTAAAAAAAAAATATATGGGAATCATTAAATAGAGGAAGAATTGGCATCTTCACAATGATTTTGAACATTCTCGTAAAATCAACATATAGAAAGATTGGGGTATATTCTAACTTAATACCTTTTAAGCATATTGTCGGTAAATTTGTAGTAAATTTAAGACATGGAAATATGATTTTCACATCGATCCTGTGCATGTTATCGTAATGGTTATTTTGTTCATTGGGCTATATCTAGAAGCATAAATGCTCCAAATAAGAAGTATGTATGTTCTAGAGTTAGAAGCATGTATTTTATAGAGGTGGAAGTATGAATGGTCGGGGAGGTGGAAGTATGTATTGTACAAAGATGCAAGTATAAATGGTCGAGAAAGGAAGCAAAAACAATACTTTTATACAAGTATCTTCCCCATTATTTTATATTTCATGTATGAGAATGAGCACATTCTACCATTGTAAACATTCCCATAAAAGTAACCTCCTCATTCTATATATATGTTTCTTTTACAAGAATGTTTTATGGGTGGATGTCCATTCTTCCTCTATATCTTGACTAAATGGGTATATGACCATTCTTAAGATTCTCATACATTGAGTATCTTCCTAATTATTTTCTATATGTTTCTTTCATGAGAATATTACTTATTCTTTCAATATTTCCTATATGATAATGGGCATATGCCCATTCTAAATATTCTCATACAAGTATCTTCCTCGTTATTTTCTATATGTTGCTTTGTGACACTATAATCTTCCTCATTATTTCAATATTTCTTATTACATGAGAATGGGAATATTACCATTCTAAATATTCTCATACAACTATCTTTCTCATTCATTCCATATCATGATGTTTTTAATGAGAAACCAAGAAACATATAGAAAGAGTGCAGAAGATTCTCTTAAAAGCAATATATTATAGTAAGAATGAGAAACATACTTGTATGAGAATGTTTAGAATGTGTAGATTCACATTCTCATACATGAAATATAGAAAGAATATAAATAGGAAATGATTCTTTAGGGTTAATTTCAAATAATTTAATACAATGCAAATTAAACGACACAAATATTTAGAAATGATTCTTGAAATTGAATTTTCTACTTAATTATCAAATAGGAAATGATTCTTTGGAGTTTATTTTTGAATGATATTTCCATTGCAATTATGATATTTAGTTAAAGCTATCCTTTTTTAAGTAGTTAAATACTGATGTAAATAAATAATCAAGTTTTCTTCCACATGTTTTCTGGAATTTAAAATGAATTTTATACCCATTCTCATACAAAAATCCTCATACCCACCCTCATACAATTGGTTTAGAGGTTACAATTTTACAAAAATAGAATAGACATCAAGCATATTCAAAATAAGCTCGAGAATAGGTAGATGCCCATTCTCGTAAAACCAGTATGAAGAACTAATAAACACACATTTATATTAAAGGAAATATATCTAATTGGTGAAACTATATACATAGTAAATAAAAAAAAATACACACCTCTATTCTTCATCTCTTTTGCTTATGTGAAAATGATAAAACATAATATTTATTTTTCTATACATTTTCTTTTATAAGAATGGTTAGAATTGGTAGTTTTTAAATACATGTTTTTACTAACAAATTTTATAACAGAAAAAATGGCTCTTGTTACCACTACCCCTTACAAAGAAATTTCATTTATAGATGGTGCCAAATATTTGGAAAGGAGGGTATGAGGATTGGTTTTTGAAGTTCATAGTCTTGAAAATTATCACAATGATCTTTGTTTGTTTCATTATTTGTTTGATGAACATCAACCAATTGGCATACTATTGAGTATAAAAGTATATCATGTACAATTGTATGCGATCAATTTTAACATATAAACAACACAGAAATATCATGCTCAATACTTCAAATGGAGTTACAGGTTGCATTATATAAAAAAGTGGCATGGAATGATCTGCAAAACATCACAAATATTTTTACTATAGTTATGGTTGGAAAATGGAGCCATATATTAAGGGGGACAAGACTGGTGTACAAGATATAGTCAAAATATTTGTGTTGGAATTGTACGTACATTTAAACAATTATTAGTATGCATTCACTTTATCTCATTCCCCGCCTAAATGTAAGGAAATTACTTGGATAAATAATAATACCAGCAACAAGAGAACACCAAAGAACAAAAAATTGTAGATAAATGATCACAATATGCAAGTATAATAACTTAGCCACTTTGAGGGGGAAAGCTCCAAACCATAAAATAATACTAAAATGCTCAATATGATGATGAACTATTACCTACTAACTTCTATATATACTATTGCTATGTTATGACCATCACCAAGGCCAACCCACTAATGATAATATAACATATATGAATGAGATACATCATAATAAGAAGTTATGATAACCACAATTCAGATATGTACATCCAATGTAATATATATGATTAAGGGCATAACATGCCCCTCCCCTTAAAAGCAACATTATCCCCAATCTTAAGAAGCTCTGGATGTTGCTGCAGGAAATTTGCATCCTCCCAAGTTGTATCTTCATTTTCTATATTTTTCCACTTGATCAAATACTCAGTGATGACCCTTGCCCTTAATTTCTTAGTGTGTGTCCGAAGGATGCATTTTGGTTCCATGATGATTCTTCCCTTCTCGTAAATCTTTGGTAACCTTTGTTTGGGCTGCTACCGTTTTCTAATTACCTTCTTCAAGAAAGATACATGGAAGATTGGATGTATTCGAGTGGCGGGGAATTTCCGGTTTGTATGCTACACTACCAATCTTCGTAACACTTGATAAGGGCCATAATAATCAGGTGAAAGTTTTTATCCCTTTTTGTTGTTTCAAGAACTTTTTCGTATTTGGATGTAAACACACAAAATCTGATCACCGAATTCAAAGTGTCTTTTAATACAATGTTGGTCATGCTGCTGCTTCATGCGGTTTTGTGCCATGGCCAAGTTCTCCCTAAGACTAGAAAGTACCTTTTGTTGGTGTTGAATATGTTCTTCAACTGCTTGAACCCTTGGTTGGACTCTCAAAGATGAGATGATGGATGGTGGATGCTACCCATATAATGCCAAGAAAGGAGACATTTTAGATGAAGTATGAAAGGAGGTTTTATACCACCATTTTGCTAGTGGTAATAATTGTACCCTCACTTGCTTATTTTAGGTAAGACAAAAAAGATATACCTCTAAGCACTTATTTACCCCCTCTGTTTTCCCATCATACTAGGGATGATAAGATGAACTACGAGTTATTTGCATGCCTAAACATGAGAACAAGTAATTCCAAAAATTACTAGTAAAGATAGGATCTCGATCACTTACTATAATATTCGGTGTCCCATGTAGCTTCTAAATTGTATCCATGAAGGCTATTGCTACTTTACTCGCAACAAATGGATGTGATAAGGCAAAAAAATGGGCATATTTTTTGAGTATGTCCACCGCCACCATGATTACATTATTTCTTCTAATTTAGGCAATCTTGTGATGAAGTCCATGGACACATCTTCCCACCTCTAGCTAGGAATATGTAGAGGTTGTAAAATACTCGCGGACTTAATTTTTTCATCTTTATTTTGCGACAAACCATGCATTCTGCCACAAATTTTTGGACATCCTCTTTTATCCCTTCCAGAATAAATTGTATTTGATTGGTGATAAGTCTTCAACAAGTCGGGATGGCCCCTACTAGAGAAGTATAGATCTCGAGATATAGCCCTATTTTTAAGGGTTCAATTCTTACATAAGTATAATCTATCTTTATACCATAAAGAATATTATTTCCATACAAATTTTTATAACATGCTTGGATCCTATTGGATATTTTGAATGAGATTCCGTGTACTTGGATCATTTTTCCATTTAGAACTTGCATCCTCTATCCAATCATCTAGTATTATAGATATGGTGTACAATAATGCCTCGATTGATTCATCCTTCCGAGATAGAGCATAAATAACTAAATTCTCTTTCACTTATTTATATATTATATCAAAATCATGCCCCAAAATTTTAGAGACCCATTTATGTTGTTCTTCAAATGATAAAAATTTCTCTAATCAAGTATTTCAAACTATCATGATCTGCCTTAACTTTGAAATGTCTACCCATTAGATATGGTCTACATTATTTCACTACATGAAGTATGTATAACATTTCTTTCTCATAAAATGGTTTGGATATATTCTTACCTTTGAACTAACATCTCTTACAGGATATGGGTTAACCTTCTTGCATGAGTACTTTCCCCATATCATACCCTGAAGCATCACATTCAACAATGAATGTTTTGGAAGAATATGGAGTGGTTAAAAATGGAGTGGTGCACATGGCCTCCTTGACTTCTCAAATGCCATTGTAGCTTCCTCATTCAAATGGAAAGAGTCCTTTAATAAAGCTATGAGTGGTGTAACTATGTGTCCATAATCCTTGTCAATATACAATAATAAAATGTAAGCCCCAAAAATCCTCAGAGAATTTTTAGGGTTTTGGGAACCTTCCATTCAAGTATGGTTTTATCTTGTTAGGATTCACTTTAACACATTCATAAGAGACAATGTGACCTAAATATTCAACCTCCTTGACTCAAAAGAAAACTTAGAAGGATTTGCATAAAGTTGATGTTGTCCCGAGTTTCCAAGACATTATTTACATGATGTGTTGAGCCTGAAAAATGACTAAGTCCTAAAGCAGAAGATAAGTGTGCATGGAAGGCACTATGGAGAAAAGTGTGTAAGTGAAAGCGTGTGAGAAGAGAAATTTTTCACGGGAGTAGGAAAGGTGTTGGTCCCTAGAATATTGACCAAGTATGAAGGTGCTTAGGTGTGTGGGATCCCAATTATAGAATGGCGCGCAAGGCAAAAGCACATAAGAGAAAGGCTTAAGGAAGTGTATAGCGCACACGACGTGTGAAAGGAGGTTTGGGACTTAGCCAATTTGAGTGCCCAAGGTAGAACATGTGAAAATCATGATTGGTTGTGCATGAGATAAGATGCCAGCCTAGCAATAGGTTGGCCCAGGAAAGAGCATGCCTTAGATGGAATCTTCTAGAAGATCATCATGAGATGGAGTGGAGAGCTCGGGCTGAAGGAACATGCTCGCATGGAGGACCACATTTGACACTTGGTGATGGATTTGAGGGTGCGGAAAGGTGAGTTGGTAGCCCAAGAAAGTGATAAATACAAGTGCTTCTTTGTAGAAAAGATATACAGAGAGAGAGAGAGATATATCATCTGGATATACATAGGGAATAATGGGTTAGAGAGTAAGTGAAGCTCTATAGAATTATTGCGAGTGGATATTCTAGTTCAGGAAAGGATGTACTAAGCATGGAGTTGTTATTTTTCTTTTCTATTAGCTTAGCTACATATGTCTAGTGATGCGCATGACTGCGGTCTGCTCTCTGTGACACTCTGTAATGAACCAATGAATATATTGAGGTTACCTGTTATAAATAGATATGAATATCAATGGGTTTAATGTATATTTCATTCATATGAGTTCTCTTTCCTTTCATGCTATGAATGAATGGTTGTATCTTTCTTTCTGTTATAGTATATGTTCTAGAATCTATTAAAGCACTTAGTCTAAAGTGACTGCAAGGATCTGGAGGCCATTCTGAGCCCTATGGTTCTTGTATGTCTCAAATTCTTTCCTAAATACTCTTACACTAATCATAGATAATGCTTCCCACTAAACTCACATAAAAGAGAGACTCGGTACCTGCGTGTGCCTCGGGTGAGCACTCAACTTCTGTTGGGTGATAGGTTGGCATGCATGGGGTTCTTCCTTTTGTGATAGGAGTAAAAATGACTACATCTTGGTTCCATTTCGGGACCTCTTTTCGAATTTGTAGTGGGATATAGCATGCATCATGATCTGTGTAAAGAGTAATGACAGATCGGTTAACATTGGAAAATGTTGAATCGTGGTTCAAGAGCATGGAGGATGAATTTGCTCAGAGATTCAACACTGGACCTAAGTTTAATACACGTAGATGGGTAGAAGAGAACCTCTACCATGATCTATATGAGACTTTTTTCTGTTGCTTCCCAAGTAGAGTTATATGAATGGATTTCAGCCTATGTGTCTAGATCAAGCTAGCATTATAGATTGCATGTGTGGACTGAAGAAGACTACCAAAGGTTGCAGGATGTAGATCGATGTGGACCCGTGTTGTAGATCATTGGTGGAGAGGAGTACTAGCTAGCTACACTCTGGAATATGCCATTTCTATGTATTCTTGCCTAGAGGTTGCTGAGTTTGAATTTCTACGAGAACCTAGAGGAACATTTCTATATGTTATTCCTCTAGCTATGAAGATATTGATGGTTACCATGAGTTTAGAGGTGTTCCTAATGGCCGGCTAAAGCTGTTATGAGTCTTGAGTAAGGGAAATTGGGTGGAGGAAGATGTAAGATATCGAGACGAGAGAAGGAGAGGGAAGAAAGATGGCTCAAGTATAGCAAAGCACGAGAAATGGAGATTGCTAGATGATGCAAGGCTACTAGTGTGATGGATCTATGGAGATAGATGTTACGGGAAGGAGTTGAGGTTCACGTAGAGGCGTGGAACGAAAGCGATCTATGCTTTACCCCATCTTGGAAAGCATGTGAGGATACCCCTTCAGCTTCTAGTGAGAGTTCGTCACACGGAGAGAGGAGAGTCATTGCTGCATATCTAAACCCACCTAGTGATTGAGCCCTAGTGCTTGGTTTTGCCGATCTAGAAAGAAGTGTTATTGACCTAGTTGATATAAGTGGAAGAGACAGATCTGCACTTAGGAGGTATAATTTTTAGTTCCTTCTTCTATGGCTGCACATATTCTAGTATTTGGAGGAGTTTTTGGACAAGGGGCAAGTGTACAAGCTTTTGGGCTCACATTAGGGAGTGACACGAGACAAAGTAGTGGTAGTGGGGCACTATCATAGACCATCAGCACACAGTTCAGTGGGACCATGGGGGCACTCGGCATAGCTCCTATAGGCCCTATTGGACCCAGTGGTTCTGGTGGATCTTATGGCTCTGGAGATATAGGACCCAGTGGACACAGTGGATCGGGCGGTGGAGAAACACCAGAGGGAACCAAGGCTCTAGTTCAGACAAGGACCCTAGCCACCACCTCAAGTATTCTTTGAAATGTCTCTGCATTTTCTAGATTATAGGGGTATTGAAGATGTTGCAGAACATGTTCATAAGTGTGAACTGCTATGGCGCACAAAGGGTATCACAACACCAGAATGAAATGCTAGTCAATTTGTAACCACATTGTAAGGGTGCGCACATAGTTGGTATAGAAAGTATGAACCTCATAAAATGGTGGTGGACTACACTACTTTAAAAAATTCATTCTGACAAAGTTCCACATTCACGAGTTCAAGCAGAAGAGCATTAGCGCTTTGAAGGAGATTCAACAAGGAATGGCAAGAGAGTGTGTGGGAGTATGATGCACATTTTAAAACTCTCTTGTCTAAATTATCATATGATATTCACCCTTCATAGCATGCATAGTGGTTTGTTGGAGGATTGATCACCCCTTTTAGAAGGGCCTTATCTCATAAAACTTTTACAAATCCACGAGAAGCATTTGAAGCTGCCTTGCACACCGAGGTCATTGGTAGTATTGATCTTGGCATTAGCATTTGTTATTAGAGACTCAAATTGCTGTTATGGCCAAACAGTTGGAAAATTTTTCTATGAACTCATTCCATGAGACTCGCAGTGGTTTATGGTGCATATATTGTGAGATAGAGGGGCACATTAAGGATAATTTCCCCCGAAGGATGGTACGCAGTGTGACGGTATATTGTAAGATCTGTCATGGGGACCATGATGTAAGTAGATGTCCCTTGCTACAACGTGTGATCAGGAAGAATGTATCTTGTTATTGCAAAATTTACACCTCTACAACCCATGATACGAAGGACTGTAGGATCATTAATCAGATCCATGAGGCTATTGATCATGGGGTATGCCAAACTAGCATTGCCAATGGTTCTAAAAATGATGATTGCCATTATGAGGAGCACGTAGATGGAGCGTGCACGCAGAAGAGGTTTTCAAGGAGGATTCGTGGTTAAGGTAACTATAGAGGAGGAAGGAGTGAGTTCCCATGTGGAACATGTTTCAACTATGGATCTACAAAACATTATAAGCGTGAGTGCCTGGACCTATTTACAGTGCTCATGGTGTAGAAAGAAGCATAAGTATGAGGAGTGCCTAGAGTTATTTGAGCATATGAATCAAGTAACATTGAAAAGACAAGGGCATTGTGATGGTCAACATCAAGAAGGTAGACATACAGTGGATGCCTCGGATAACCTGAGAATGATGGTTTGGAGCACATCTTAGTAACAACAAGGCGAAGCCTTGCATGCAATAGAGGTACCAAGATAGAAGACCCTGGTTATAAGGGAGGAGGTCATTCATGGAAAATATCCAGACCCGCGCATTAGAAGGAGATATATTAGGACACCATGGATGTTATTTGAAGCTTACAAGGGGAGATCCAATATCTAAAGGAGAAATCTAGAAAGGAGGAACAAGGAAGGAGAGTCGAGGTGCAAAAGGATGACTTGGATGAGGTCAAGGAGGTGTGTAAAATGCTAAGGTAGGAGAACATCATTCCTTTGCTAGGATCCTAGTTAAGAGAGAAGGTACCATGCATCGGAGAAGAGTGCTAGAGACGGGTCTTTCACATGAAGTTTACCCCTCACAACCTCGACTATGACAAGGAGATTAAATTAAATGCAGCTATAGATGGATGGCTCCTCAGCAATATACTCATTGACTTTGGCGCGAAGGTTAATTTTCTAACTTTGGATGCATGGCATCAGATGGGGAGACCTGCATTACAACCATCTTGAATGTGTTGTATATGGCAAACAAAACTAAGGCAATTCCCATTGCTATCTTAAAGGATGCAACTATTACTATCCAAGGAGACAAGTTTACTGGGGACTTTGAAGTCTTGGCACTCGTTGAGTAGGACAATTTCCAGCACTACTTGGGTGCCCTTGGTATTATAAGAATAATGAGGACCTTCGGTTTAACAAAGGGTGCATCATCTTTGAGAACAAAGAGGCGGGTCATTATACCCCTGGTTGATGGGAAGTCGATGCCCTATATTGAACCATTGGGAGAAGAAGTTCTAGACAAGATTTATGTGTGCTTAATCGAGAGACCACGAGATGGTACACCTGTTTCTAACAAAGGATGTTTGAGTTCCTAGAATAGAGTTACTTCTATCCTTTCATTCTCTTGAGAAAGCAGAGATAAGGGTTAGGGCTAGGTTGAATACTGTTGAATGTTTGGAGGGTGTGCGCATACCGTAGAGAGAGATCAGATCGATTGTGAAGAACTCCTTTTTGTCTAGGAAGGACTACCTGCAAGTAAGAATACAAGACCACCAGATTCTAATTAGACAATAAATGAGGGAACTGCCTTAGGCCCAGGAAATATTAGACTTCCTTTCGAAGGTGGTCAGTTCCCCTGCTAATACGAATTAACACAAATTCTAACAAAGAAGTTATTGCAAAATTACAATTTAATTACCTTGTTAAAACAATAGAGAAAAGGCTGGTCTTGGTTTTGAATCATAGTGACCGATGCGGTCACTATCACCGGTACCGGTTTTTGATAACCGATATCGGTAGGGGCAGTGATTTAGGGGCTTTTAGTGAAGGTTGGCTATAAGGTGGCTATGGTGTTTATAAGGCTGGTAAATGATTGGGGATAGGTAATGGGGTGATGGAGAAGACTCAGAGAGTATGGGGGTTGTTCTTGGGGGCAATGTAAGGGTAGAGGAATGACAGTTAGATGTAGGATGTTACCGGGTAGTGGATCTAGGAGTAGACTTATAATTACTATGATTCAGAAGTCCAAGAAATGTTATTACAAGAACGTACCAGACACTACTTACTAGTTCCTGATGAAGATACAAGTCCAAGGACTGTGATAACGAAGGCAGGGCTCAGGTAGGATGATCTGACAATCAAAGATGAGCTATCTTCTCTCCCAATGCTTGGATGAGTGTCACAGGCTCTGCAGTTACTCGATTGCGATCTTGGGCTTGATGTCCTTCTCTGTAAACTCTTCTCTTTCCTTCACTCGTCTCTGCTTTCGGCCAAGTGAAATCCCAATCTTTCAAATGAATTCCGGTCCTTTGTTTTTGGTTGGCGGAGATCATTTACGAGGAGGAACCGATGGCGGTTACGTAATCGGCGAGCGGTTGAGTAGAACCGATATTGGTTAAGTCAAAGTGGGCTATTTTTAGTAAAATAGCTAACTTTCCCTCCTTTTTCTCGAGGAATTAGTTGTGGGCTTGGTCAAGTCATTATTAGGTTGATTTTGGTGTGGGTGAGGAGTAATTAGTCATGGGTGTGGATGTAGACCAAGTTATAGGTCTTGATTAGGTTAGTTTAGGGTTAGGGCTAGGTCATGATGAGGTAGCGAAATGAGGTGGCATGTTTGGAGATGTGGATTTATTAATCATAAGGTAATTAATAAATAATTGTGCAAGGTTTAGGTGGTGAGGATAGGTTGTGAAATGAGATACGGGGCACATGGTGTCGTAAGACACATATTTGGTGTCTACATTAGCCCCTTGTTGTCGTGTAGGTTGTTTTGTAAAGTTCTTGTTGACAATAATAATAAAGTGGTTACTCTGTTAAAGGTATAGGTAATCCCCCTCAAATCTATCACAGATTGAGGTAACGTGAAATCAGGGATAGGGTTGATAAAGGGTAAATGGTGTTGAGATGATGGTAAGATGGTGGGGTAAGTTCGAGGAAGCAGACACATGTTGAAATGTAGTAGTGCGACCAGGGTACATGATTTGAAGAGCAAACAAGCAATTCATAGGCAAAGGTCGATAGTTTATCCAAACAAGGGTGATATAATCCTGGTATCCAAGGCATAGGAAGTAGCTCCAGGGGATATAACGGGTAAGGTACAAGAAGCGTTTAGGCATGTTCGGTAGTACGAATGGTTGGTTTGGTTAGAGATAAACGTCACGGTCTCGGTGCTAGGCAAAGTTAGTCGACTGATCAAGTCAAGTACCCTAATCATGCTAAAACACGAACATGTGAGCTTGATTGAACAAAAAGCTACATAATGGGTGGATAAAATTGTAAGTTACGGGTTTTGGGCGAGTTATTTAATTGGTGCGGCCTTAGGTCGGGCTAATTGATTAGTGAGAGCCATGGGTCGGGCCTGATTGGTTAGTTGTGGCCTTGGGTCGGGCCAAATGGTTGGTTGCGGCCTTAGGTCGGGCCTGATTGGTTGGTTGCGGCCTTGGGTCGGGCCAAATGGTTGGTTGCGGCCTTGGGTCGGGCTTGATTGGTTGGTTGCGGCCTTGGGTTGGGCCAAATGGTTGGTTGCGGCTTTGGGCGGGCCTGGTTGGTTGATTGCGGCCGTGAATTGGGCCAATGAAGTCAAAAAAGGCTATTTAGCAAAGGAGGGTATAGACGATGTGGTGAGAAAGGGAGATTGGTGAATAAGGGCAGAAATTGTGGTAAAAGAGGGATTAAACCGATATCGGTTAGCTATGACCGGTATCGGTTAGATGACCGATACCGGTGTTTTAGGGCACAATATAACCGATATCGGTTATAGGTAAAAAACCTATAAAAAGAAAAATACGGCCTGTCATTGTCACATTGTCAATTTGATAACCAATACGGCTTGTCTGGATTTAAAATTGATTTTGTTGAGTTTGTACACTGAGTTGGCAGTAGTTGAGTGGAGGAGTGAGTGATTGGTAGACCCCAGTGAGTAGGAGGCAGAATTTGATTGGTGGAGGACCCAGCTGAGGAGATTTGGAGCCATGGCACAGCCAAGAGGAGCAGGAGGTGCTGGACCAGCTGGACCACCACCACCTATCCCACCACGACGACGTGTAGTCAACTAGGTAGGCTCTAAACTCTTACCTTTGTGAATTGAATGAGTTTAACTTAGATTTGGGTTTTGGGTAGGAATCCAAAATTTAATGAAATAATGAATAAATGGATGTAATTTGCAAAATGGAATGGGTAGGTAGGCTAGTTAGGTCAAGGCGGCAGGGTGGGTAGGTTTTTAGGGTGTTTTGGTGGGTAAATAGGGAGAAATAGGGTAAAATGTGTTTTGCGGGCCGTTTTGGGTTCGGCCCCGGGATAGGACAGTGACCGATGTCGGTCACTAGGCGACCCATCGGTCACCGAATATTTTGTACAGACCATTTGTTATCTAGACCGGCGTCGGTCGTAGGTCGACCGGCGCCGGTGCATAGAATGTCTTGGGGGGACCGGTGGCGGTCGAGGGTGACCGATACCGGTGCATAGAATGTTTTGGTTTGTTTGTTGTTTGTTTGTTGTGTGTTTTTTTTTTTTGTTAGAGTTTTGTTTTGTTTTGGGGGTGAAGAGGCAGGAGGTCGAGGTGAGAGATTACGTGGTGTGGATGAAGTAGGGGGTGTTAAATTGGCGGGGGTATAGTTAGATGGCTAGAGTAGATCGGGGTGGTAGGTAAGGCGTGAGGTAAGTAAAGGAGATATCGTAGTAGAATAGGTGGGTGTAGATGTGTATTATAGAGTCGGGATGTGGTTGGGTGGGTAAAAGGGGGTATAGAGGGTTAAGGTAGTTGTTTTTGTAAAGGGTAGGTCTAATGAAGTGGGTTGTTTTACAGCACGCCGGCTGACTTACGATGCGGGATCAAATGCCCCGCTATTGAGACGGATGCGGCCACATGTGTCCGCAGTGCAGTGGGCCATTATGTGAGAGGTGGGACTCGGCGGAGTCCAGCGGTATAGGGCTGTGGATAGGGACCACAGCCTGATGGTTGCCCTCATCGAGAGATGGGATCCGGCAACCAACGTCTTCCATCTCCCTACTGGAGAGATGACGATTACCCTAGAGGATGTGTATCGCATCTTGAGACTGCCGATCGTAGGGGAGGCAGTGTTCTAGGTAGATGTGGAGACGGCGATGGACAGCATTCTTTAGGTATTTGGGGATGCAGCCACATTATTGACCTATCACAGCGTGAGCATTACCTATGGCGACATGTATCACGCACACAGACATGAGACACGGCTTGCCGTGTTGATGATGATAGGTATCACATGCTTCGCCCTCCCGGACTCAGAGGGAGGCCGCTTCCCATGGGCTTTGATGGGGGTGTTGCATGAGATGGTAGAGGAGCATACGTGTTATGCCTGGGCACCAGTATATCTGGTGCAGCTATTCAGAGAGCTGTGGGGTTATCGCCAGATGAGGCGATTTGGGATTTGCTCGACATTTTTGTTACACTGCTGGGCATATGAGCACATCATATGTATACGACCAGTAGGGCTGCCCCAGCAGCCAGGGCCACAGATTGTATACAGATATGGCTTTCAGAGGTGGTTGGGGGTCGTGGGCCAGCCACGAGCAGTGCTCGCAGGACGGGATGTGGCCTACTACCATCATATGCTAGAGGGTTTGACCACACTAGACATTATATGGAGGCCCTACAGAGGCCATCAGCCCCGAGGAGGAGCCCGAGCACAGATGCGTTGGATCCAGTATACTTTCTGGATAGCTGGACGGAGGCCCAGAGAGCATGAGCAGATACCCCTAGAGAGGGTATGATGGCAGTTGGGCTTGCGACAGGATGAGCCACCTCCCTTTCCACAGTACCGGAGGGATGATGTAGAGGCCCCACTACTTACTGCACGCGCACTGTTGACCCAGATTGGGTAGCAGAGAGACCGGCGGATGATATAGTGGGCGACACTTTGGTTGCACGGAGTTCATTTTTGTGTGGTGGGTGGGGGAGAGAGCAACTAGAGAGAAACATGACCCGCCATGACCCAGATTTAGCAAATGTTGTTATAGCGAGAGAGGGACCGGCTCTTAGGATAGGTGCAATTATTATAGGGCGGCTGCTGCACGCACAAGCACAGATCGGGGTACTACAGGGGTAGTTAGCTTGAGCACGAGTGCGAGCACGCAGTGCAGCCACGAGCTTGCATTGAAAAGTACCACCACGAGGCATCGGCCCGCTGCAAGCACATGAGCACCGCCATAGAGTACGAGCACGGGTGTGTACCGTAGGGACAAGGGCCACTACTATTAGGAGTCGGGGGACCAGCCCGGTAGCCAGTAGCCTATATGGTGAGTACGGGCCCGTTATTATCAGGATGTCCTTGATGGTACGGGCTGACTATTAGCCATGTGCGCGCACTGAGCCAAGACCTCTGAGCGAGAGATCCTGGGGCGCAGCCATAGCCGATGGGTCGGTGACAGGGAGGAGGCAAGAGCTAGCACAAGGACCAGTAGGGAGAGGGGCTGAGGGTGGTGGGGAGAGCTGAGACATCCCTGGAGCAGAGATGGGTTTTGGATATTGGATATAGACACCGGTCTGCGAACCGGTCATGTATATAGAGGCCTGCATGCCTACATATGATTTATTTATTCATTCTTGTTGTATATACCGGCCTGCGAGCTGAGTACAGGTTGTATAGTTGATACCGGCCTGCGAGCCAAGTATATTTTTGACATGAGAGACCGGCCTGCGAGCCGAGTCGAGATTTTGACAGTGATAGCGGCCTGCATGCCGGCTTTGTATTATTTTGAGATCACAGAGGCCCCCATGCAGGGGAAGTTGTATATTTAAACATTGATATATATATAGATGATGATTTTGATCCACATGGTGTGTAAAAAAATGTTTTATGTGTTTTGTCGATGGTTTTTGAAATTGAATGTATGTAGATGATGAGTTTGATCCAAATGGTGTGTATAAAAATGTTTTATGTGTTTTGTCGATGGTTTTTGAAATTGAATGTATGTAGATGATGAGTTTGATCCAAATGGAGTGTATACTGATGGGTTTGATGTATATATTAAAATGTCGTATGTATTTTTTCGATGGTTGTTTTAATGTAGATAGATGATGTTGATGAAATTGTGATGATATATATATGTGTTGATGTGATTCTGATGACAAATAGTGATAATGGTGTAGTTATGCAGGAAAAAGAGGCGGGCGCCACAAAAATTTGCAAAAAAATAAAGAAAAGGCCCAGGTTTAAGAAAAAGGAGACATGTGACCGATATCGGTTAGCTAACCAACGTCGGTAGATCAAGGACCGATATCGGTTAGGTAACCGATACCGGTTATGCCAAAACGAGCTTTTCTAAAAATAGAAAAGCTTGGGTGGTAACTTAAGTTCTTATTTTTAGAGTCATGCAACAAGTTAAATACGCGAATGCGACACTATTTGACAACTGATACAGGTAATTGCATGAAAGAATTGAGTGATAAGGAGGAAAGAGATAGGTAAAGTAAGTGTGGGCTGAGATTAAGAAGGTAGAAAGGTAAGTTATATTTGAAGAGGGTGGTGAACATGGCTGAACGAGGAGAAGCATCCAGTAGGCAAAGACAAGAGGGAAGACATGTTCCACCCCAAGCTGCTACATCCTAAGAGGTAAATTGTTTGGTTGTAATTTAATTCTTGCATGTGTTATGAATAGGATGAGAGAAGGTAAGTGGATAGAGATGAGATAGAAAAGGTGATAGGAAAGGGTTTAGGATGGGGTGAGTGTGATGGGGTAGGTAAGCAGGGGTTTCACGTATGTTTGTAGGTACAGAGAGGAGTAAACGAGAAAATAATTATCACAGGTGGTGGTTTTAAGCAGGTTGTATAGGATTGACAGTGACCGATATCGTTTAGAGATAACCGGTATCGGTTATCTATGTAGGAATTTCTAGAATGTGAGAAAAAACACTTGGGGATTTGATTTATTGAATGGTTGTGTGTCGTTTTGATGTATGCAGGCAGAGGCAGGGTTGAGGATGAATGATAGTGTGCCAGCTTTGTTGTCACGAATCCGAGCGGATGTAACACCAGCTGAATGGGCATTGATAAACCATGTGGGGTTAAGTGGAATCTGCTATTATTCACGAATCACACGCAATCATGCTATGTTGCAGGCGTTGATTGAGAGATGGAATCCAGAAAAGAATACCTTCTATCTACCAACAGGGGAGATGACAGTGATGTTGGAAGATGTGTTTAGGATCTTGAGGCTCCCAATTACAGGAAGACCAGTGTATCAGGTAGGGCCGAGTGTAGCGCGGGGAGCAATAACAACGAGTATTTGGTACAATGCCACGAGATTTGACACAATGAGGTTTGACATTAACTTATGGCATAATGTATGCAGCACACTCCGAGGCAACAAGGTTGGTAGTAGTATTAATGATAGCGGTGGGGTATTATGCATTACCGAGGGCAGATGGGGGAAGATTTCCAAAAGAATTGATGTGTATTATTTGGGAAATGATAGAAAGGAGCGTGACTTTCGCATGGGCACCCGCATATCTGTCGGAGCTATACAGGGGTTTATGGGCCTGCAGGTGAAAACACAGGATAACACTGGATTGTTCATACTTATTACATTGTTGGGCCTATGAGCACATTTTTTGTGTGTGACCGATAGGCCAATCCGTCTAGTCGGGAGAGAGCAGAGTGCAGAGGTTGGGATTTAGACGATGGGTCCAAACAGAACAAGAGGCAAGATCCCAAGCCGTGACATAGGACATCGAGTATTATAGGTAGGTGTGGGAGATGGTAACGATTGCGGATATCCGTTGGAGGCCTTACGAGAACTATATGGTGACGAGAGAACATAGCTGAGGAGTTGAGGGGTGTAGAGTGATTGAGGTGGATCGCGGGACACAGGCCAGGTGAGTACGAGAGGATTCCTCTAGATCGCGTGTGGTGACAATTTAGATTTGTTCAAGATATACCCATGGCTTATAGACCATACATGAGGATCGATGCCGAGGCAGCATTCTCACCTCCCGGCCGACACCTCCAGAAGGACTAGAAGAGATAGCAGCCGATCGTAGGGTAATGGATGCGGGAGCGACAGAGGCTTATAGATTATGGTGGGTAGTAGAGCTGCGAGGTTCACGTGAGAGGGCCGATCATCCTGACATAGCTGTGATTACAGCGGAGAGAGATCGTCTATAGGGTTTAGTTCATCAGCTCCAAACGCGGGTGAATGAGACAACGAGATTGTTAGCGGTTGCAGAGTCACGAGTGGAGAGACTAGAGGTGAGATTCGCCACGCGAGAGGGCGTATTCATATGTTACAGGAGAGGTTAGCAGATTGGTGGGAGGAACCAATAGCAGTGGCACCTTTGAGGATGGAGAGGCCAGGTGAGCGGCATCGACGATCACAATCATCACCTGGTTCGGGATGAGGCACAAGGGTCTAAGTGAATTTCATAGAGGTATAAGAATAAATAAGGATGCCGACCTGTGTGTCGATGATAGAGAAGATGTATGTGTTTAACATCTAAATAAAAATGAATATGTATGTTGATTTGAGGTATGATAATAATAAGAATGGTTGTGTTTTGAATGTTTTGTTTTGAAAAAGGATAAAGATGAATGTGAGCAAATAGAAATACACAAAAAGATTTGTATTTACCACACATGATAGGTTATGGTAGGGGATGGTCGAGCTAACCTTGGGAGACCCCATGTCTCCTAAGTGCTACCTACATAGCCCATTGCACAAAGCAAGGAGGGGCCTCAGACCGATGTAGTTCTCCCTTAGGACCAGGGAGAGGTGAATTTAGGCAACTTGGTTATAGTTAGGCAATTTGTTGGCTGGTAAAAATATTGATATTGGTAGGGTAACGTTGTTGGTGTTGGTAAGGGATTGGCGATGTTGGTATAGGTATAGGTGAAGCGAAAGTTAGCTTACCCAAGTAGTAGGGAACCGTGTCCTGATTAAGGTCAACACATAATCCTAGATTTGAGTAAAAGAGGCAAAAGTGTCCCGTAGTTGAGAAGAGCTAAACAAACCACATATTAATGTAGGATGAGCTTGAATCCCTAGGTACCTTGCATAGGCAAGAAGTCGATAGGTGAAAAGAGTTGTATAATCACAATATATCGGATATATGTCACGTCCCTTGAGTTTTTTTGTTTTGACGAATGGTGAGGTGAGGTGGCTGGTATATCGGGGGTGCAGAGAACTTGTTATAAGGTGATTATTCTAACGAAAGAGAACCAAACCTAAATAGACAAGTCCATGACTCAAAAGTGCTATGGAATACTACTTTTTACTTTTCTGGATATAGACTGATCGATGTGGGAAGTCTACATGGGATATGTATTTTGTTTTTCTTGAGGTCTTCACGAAGTGAGCAATGTGAGAAGCTTCGATAGAGGTGAGTTTGTATAGCTGTCCTTTAAGGGAGCAGTCTATTTATAATAGCAGATGTGGCTTTTATGCATAGTTGTACTTTGGGGGAGCTTGATCTATTTAAAATAGCAAATTTGGCTTTGCACATAGCTGTCCTTCGAGGGAGCAGTCTATGTATAACTTAGAGGTCTAGATGTCCGGTTGGCATGAAGCATCTAGTTTTGTAGGAAGTTTGACTCAAGAATATCCCATAAGCGTATAATTGAGAACGTGTTATTTTGATACTTTTAAGTCATGGACTTAGACTAAAAAGGGGAAGGCATCTTTAAGGGGAGGTTATGACCAAACCATGTGAGCTTGATTTTATTTTGAGATGCATGAAACAAAGTGTATGAGGTGGTAAATGAGCTCAAGGGACGAGCGCAAGGTAGATAAGAAGTGATGTAACACTAAATTCAACAGTAGAATGGTCGGAGATGCAAGGCATTAAGGGGTTCAGGCTCAGGTTTACCATTAAGCGAAGCTAAACGATAAGTGCCTGATCCGTAGATGTGAGTGATAATGTAAGGCCCAATCCAATTTGGAGCAAATTTGCCACGTTTTCTCTTTTCTAGTTTGGTTACATGTTGATTCTCTTTGAGGACAAGATCACCAACCTTAAAGGTACGCTCATGAAGTCACTTATCATAAGCACGCTTGATGCGCTTTTGATAGATTTGAAGGTGGTCAAGAGCTATAAGACGACACTCGTCAAGAAGCTCCAATTGGGCTAACCGCTCTTGGCGGAAATCATCATTGGTGAGAATATCCTGAAGAGATATTCTTAGGGAGGGTATTTGTATTTCGAGAGGTAAGACAACCTCGGTACCATATACCAAAGAAAATGGGGTGGCATTAGTGGAGGTACGAATGCTAGTCCGATAAGCCCAAAGGGAAAAGGGGATGTGATCAGGCCAATTGCTTCCAGAATCGTTAACGACTTTCATGAGGATTTTGGTTAGGGTTTTATTAGAAGATTTGGCTTGACCATTTACTTGTGGATAGTAAGGTGATGAGAAGCTAAGTTTGATACCAAAGTTGTCACAAAGGTCTTGTAACAACTTATTTTTAAAAGATTTTCCATTATCTGTTATCAGGCGATGAGGAACGCCAAAACGATAGATAATGTGATGGTTAATGAATTCGATGATTTTTTCTTTTTTGGTTGAAATGAGTGGAATGGCTTCCACCCATTTAGTGTAATATTCAGGTTGTTGTGATTATCCAACGGTGACGTTGCGAAGAGGGTGGGTGAATCTCACCAATAAGGTCTAAACCCCATTATGAGAAAGGCCAAAGATCTCGTGCGACCTGTAGTGGATGGCTAGGAGTATGTTGAAGGTTGGCATGTTGTTGACACATAACACAACGCTTAACATATTCGTAGTAGTCGTTATTAAGAGTAGGACAATAATAGCCTAGGCAAAGGATCCGTTTGGCCACGGCAAGGCCACTAAAATGTCCACCACAAATACCATCGTGGACTTGTTGGATGGTATAGGTGACCTCCACACGAGTTTAGAGATCGAAGGAGGATGTCATCAAAGCCACGTTTATAGAGGAGTCCCCCATGACAACATAACGAGAAACACTTTTAAGAAAAGCACGTTTGCCATTACTAGTAAGGTCAGGTGGGAGAACAGAGGTTGTAAGGTAGTTGTGAAATTGGTGATACCAGGTATCCTACGAATTAGCAGACACATTATTTATCATACAAACATCCGGGGGAGAGTAAGATGGGGCAAAGAGTTGTTGGACCAAGACGAATATGTCAGAGTCAGTTGGTGAGGCAGGAATTTGCGAGGCTAAGCAAGCCATAGTATCCACAAATTTGTTAGTGGAGCAGGGAATGGTTTGGATAGAATAATGAGTAAATAAGGTCAAAAGTGAATCCACGTAATGTTTGTACTTTTGAAGTTCCTCATTTTTACATTGGTAGATGCCCATAACTTGATTGACTACCAATTGAGAGTCACCAAAAATATTGATAGATTTGACACCTAAGTGTAACGCAACCTGGAGACCCAAAACAAGGGCCTCGTATTCCGCTATATTATTAGTGCAGGGAAATCAAGCGACATGAAAGAGGCATAGGCTCAGCGTCAAGAGGAATGAGAACAACGCCGGCTCCTCCGCGCTGGAATTTGGATCCATCGAAGAAGAGGGTCATTAGATACGACTCCTTACTGAGTGAAAGAGTGGCGATGAGTTCGTCGGGAAATTAAAATTGGTAAATTGCTCCCCAGGTAAAGGGGCTTCCACGAGTTGGTCAGCAATAGTTTGTCCTTTTATTGATTTTGGTGTAAAAATTCAAGGTCGAGGTCGGCAAGGAGCATAAGCCATCGGGTGATGCGTTGGTTTAGATGTGGTTTTCCGTACATATAATGAATGGGGTCGCGTTGGTGATGACAAAAGTTTTTGATTCAGGAGGTAGTGTCAGAGTTTGGTGGCTACAAATGATAGGGCTAGGCACAACTTTTCTACATGTGTATACCTAGTCTAGTAATCCATGAGAGTATGACTTATGTAATAAACGGATTGTTCTCGATGCTCAGAGTCACAATGTGCAAGCATAGCTCCTACAACATGGTTGGTGGCAGAAAGGTAAAGGTAGAAAGGGCGATCGTCCTGAGGTGGGATAAGCATAGGTGGTTGCAAGAGATAGGCTTTAAGAGCCTCAAAGGCTTGGTGGCACTCTTCACTCCATTGGAAGACAATATCCTTTTAAGGAGGTGATGGAAAGGTGACATCGATATGAGAGTTGGGATATGAAACGCCGGATAGATTGGAGTTTACCTTGTAAACTACGCAATTGTTTGAGGTTAGTAGGTGGGGAATTTCTAGGATAGCTTTGACTTTAGCTGGATCGACCTCGATGCCACGCAAAGAGACAATAAAACCAAGGATTTTTCTGAAAGGACACCAAAGACACATTTCTTTGGTTGAAGACGAACACAATATTGTAACAGGCAATCGAAAATAATGGTTAAAACATCGAGATGTTCACTGCGATGTTTAGATTTTCCAAGAAGATCATCGACATAATCCTCAAGGATAGTGTGCATAATGTCATGAAAAATGTAAGTCATAGCCCTACCGATAGGTCGCGCACCAAAGCATTCTTATGGCCAAACGGCATGACATGATAACAAAAGGTTCCCCAAGGAGTTATGAAGGTAGTTTTATGTTGATCGGCCGGGGCCACCAAAATTTGATTGTATCCCAAGAAGCCATCCATGAGATAAAGCATCTCATGGCCACGATGAGATCAACAAGTTGATCAATACTTGGGAGGGGGAAGTCATCCTTCGGGCAAGTGAGGTTAAGGTCCGAAAATCCGTGCATATCCGAAGTCCCCCTGTTGCTTTAGTAATAAGTACGATGTTAGAGATCTATTGAGGATAGTCAATAGGTAAGATGAAGGAAACAGAAAGGAGTCGTTGAAGCTCTTCTTTGACCAAGAGGGCAATGCGTGGATGCATTTTTCTCAGTTTCTATTTAACTGGTTTGGCATCAGGTTTTAGGGTAATGTTATGGACAGCAATGTCAGGATCAATTCCTGGCATGTCAGCGTAGGACCAAGCGAAAGCTTGGTTGCGGGCATGGAGGAAAGTAGTGAAGGCAGTTTATTCTGATGCGGTAAGAGATTATCCAATCTTCACAATGTGAGGATTGTCCTCGATGTGGATGTTGATTTCTATAGTCGACTCATTCAACATGGTTTGAGTGTCAGATGGCAAGGCACGTTGAATATACAAGTCATCTCGCACCAAGGTAAGTGAGGATGGAGTCCTCTTTGATCATGTCCTGGATATAGAAGGGGAAGAGAAGATGGGTCTTCATTATTGCGTTGATAAGTGAGAGGACCTAAGAAGATAGAGTTTATGAAAAAAAAGTTAGGAGGGATAGATTCGTGGTCTATCGACTCGGTGGTGACGATGGCAAAATGGGTGATGATGGTTTGGAAGGGTGACTTCGTCACCTTCCCTGATATCAACGGATATGCAATGTTTTGAGTGTAGGTGGTTCAGAGAATCCAAGAGCACGGCGATCCTTGTATTTGCGTGTAGTTATAGGAATGATCGTATGTCGGCCTTGTTCATAAAGACCGAAACCGAAGCCCTTCCAAGCACGGTAGCGTCAAGACAGTGAGGGCGAAATGATGATAGTTAGATATTTAAAATCAGATTGGAAGGGAACCACACCAAAGGAGGTTCGGGGGTGACAGAGGATGTATCGACACCCGCATACGTTAGGTTGGTGTGGCAATTAGGTGGTCCGTAGGAGATTACTTCCCCCACATGACGGTCGTAGGTAGGATGCGCATGTAACTGTCCATACTCCTGTGGGGTATGGAACGTGCTAATGTTATACAGGCAATACTCCCCCAGCGTAAGGCATTGAAAGACATCTACTAAGGGATCTGAGGTTGGGATATTGTCTGCGGGAAAGGAAGTGGTATTTGTGACGGTGGTTTCATTGGTTGAAGGTGTAGGTGTGGTTGAGGTGGATGGTTGAGGTGTGGTTGAAGTGGATGGTTGGGTTGGATGAATGGGTGTCTTGACTGGTACAAGCACATCATTAGGGTGATATAACATATTGTAGGTTTTAAAGGGGGAGCGTTAGCTTTTACGGTGTAGGATTTCCCCTCATACTCGAATTTTATGCATCTATGTAAGGTGGAGGGAACGCATCCCATAGCCCGGATCCAAGGGCGGCCTAACAACATGTTGTATTAGAATTCACCCTCAAGGACATAGAAGAGTTCGGGTAAGGTACGTGGCCCTACACGAATGTTAAGGATCACAGTGCCTAAGGTAGAAGTAATAGCATCGTTGAATGAACGCAACATGGTGGGGTTGGCACACATGCAGCTAGAGGGGATATTCATTTGTTGGAAGGCTTTGGAAGAGATGATGTTTAGGCTAGCACCTCTCGTCAATCATAACATGATGTACGTGAATGTCCCGAACGTAAGCTGAGATGAAAAGAGTAGGTCGGGATCTTACGCACCAAAGTCAACAATTTCGTCTTGAGAAAGCGTGATGTGATTTGCTTATACGAGGGACGAAGTGATAGATTATTTGGTGAGAGAAGCAATGTGGTTGGGTGTTAAGATGGAGGTAACGGGCAAGGTTTCGTTAGGTAAGACCTCTATCCCTTGAAGGATTTCAATGAGAGCTTGTCGATGAGATTCAGAGGTCTGAATGAGATCATATAGTGTCATTTTTACAGGTGATTGGTGAAGCTGTTTGATCATGGTTTGGTGGGCAACTCCATTAGAGATGGGGTAGGTAGGTCCACGAATAACCACTTTAGGTGGTGGTGCGATCGGGATGGTGGATAGAGAAAGAGAGGCCACAGGTGTGCTTTCTTTAGCTTTCCCATTGTTTTTCTGCCCTCGAGTAGCAACACTAATCATGTTGATCTCGTGAACACGAGAGGAGGAAGATGGTAGGGATAAGTCATGGTCTTCGAGAGGTGGGGTTGTAATAATGATAGATCTTGGTGAGGCGGGGACAGGTGGTATAGGAGAGGGATTGAAGCTAAAGGTTTCTCCCTTCATAAGTTGTCTTTCTTAACCTTTCTATCCGAGAGAGGTGACTGATGAAGTATGGATTTCAAAGCTTTGCATCCCTCTACATCATGTCCTGGTGTGCGGTGGTAAGTGCAGATTTTAGACTCATCATAACCTATAGGTCGAGGTTTAGATGGATCATAAGGTCTAAGTGGGGGTAGGGAAACGGTCGCATTCTCCACCAACATATCCAGGATCTTAGCGTAAGATCCTTTGAGCGGGTCAAAGTCAGAGGAAGATGAAGCTATTGATTGGGTGGGTTTTGGTAATGTTTGGGTATGGTTGGTTCGTACGGATGGTGTTTTAGATAAGGGGTTTTGATAATTGGATTTAACTAAACGTGGCTTCTTAGGTGCAAAAGGTATGTTTAGCTGGTTAGATGGTGAGGCCACAGATGATGTGGTAGCAGGAAACAACCATGGAGAAAGAGGAGTGACAGCAAACAAATCCTTTGATGATGGAGTTTGTTTAGGGTTGATAGGTGGACAGGATCTCTGTATGGATGTAGAAGGTGCAGGTCGTTTTAAAGAAAACGCAGGAGGTACAATGTATTGAGGCAAGGTGGAGGGGTGAGGTCCCAATATAGAAGGTAGGTGTGACGGTGAGGGTTTTAGTTGTGACAGAGGCATAGATTGGACTTGAGGAGATTGGGTCTATCTCCTAGGTGGATGGACGACTTTATTTTTGAATAAATCTAAATGTTTAGGTGGGTGTTAAGCTAGGTATTGGTGAAGTCCCAAGTGTAGGGGGAGGTTTGGTTAGGTTAATAGAGGTGGGTGAGGTATTCGGTAGAGATGAGGGGGTGAAGGTGAGGACATAGGCATTTTGAGTTTTTGTAAACACCGCGGGTATATGGTAGAGGTGTCTGGATCGGTCATCTGCATTTGAGTAGAGCATGGTGTACTCAAACGTTCCCATAGGACTCCTCTATCTTCGAGGGATGACAATATTCACATGTGAATAGGGACTTTTGTATGGAAGAAAGGTGGGTTGTGATTCCGGTCCCTTTGTGGGTGTGATATAGGGGTAAATGAGGAAGCGTATCAATGGGCATTAAGAGGTGAACCGATCATTGAAAAGATTTAGGCGATGAAAAACTAATAGGTAGGAGGGAATGTTTGAGAGGATCCGTCATGATTAAAGAATTTGGTGATGTCGGTTCAAGGGGTTTCTCGTCTAAGGATGACGAAAAAAGTGGCGAGCCTTCCTCTTGTACAACAAGAGTGGTAGAAGGAGATGTTTGGGAAATAGATAAGTTAGATAACATCCGCTCACAGTCTTGCAAGGATGTGGTGTAAGAAGGCTCATCTGTGAGAAGGGAACTCTGGGTGGTTAATTCCTTTATGGGTAAAGGCAGCAAGGTTATCATCTTGTCTTGATGGTGGTGAAGTGGGTGCGGATTCCTGCGTTAGTGACGAGGCTTGATTCAGAATTTCCTCAATAGAGGCTTTTGGTTGGGAATCAAAAACTGCATGGATTTCATGAACACTCTCCTCGGCTAAGATATCTTGGTTTATGTTACTGTTAGAAGAGTGGTTTGGGAATGGTTTATTGAAGATTTTCAAATTTCGGTTAGCAGGGGCATTAGGATTATCGAGGGTTATATCCCCTGCATCAACCATTTCCTGCACTATGTTTTTCAACATCTTACAGTTTTCGTGACTGTGTCCCTTCACGCGGTGGAATTCTGAAGTCATTTTCTTTATACCAAGAAGGTATAGCGGGTGAAATCAAACCCAGAGTGAGGTTTAACGGGAGGCAAGGTGATAGCTCTGCTTTGAGCAATTTTTCGAGGATGACACCATAAGTTTCTCCCAAGGAGTGTAATTGATGGGCTCGGCTTTATACTTATAGGTGGTTTTCGGTGAGTATTAGGCGAGTGCTTGGGATTTGACCATCTTTGCGTGTACAACTCCTTTTGATTTGAAGCGGTTGATGCGTGAGAATTGGTGGTGTTGGGTTTGTTGGTGGAGTCTTGGGTTCGAAATTAGGGTTTTGTTGTGCAACCGCAATTTCTCTTCCTCTAAGGCTCAAATTTCTAGTTTCGAGCCATAGTAAAGGCCTAATCAAAGGTGCGAAAGTTTGAATTTGGAGGGTAGGAGAAATGTGCTTATTGCAGCCCGCGTAAAGAGTTCGATGAGTTTGGCCGAGGTAAGGCATAAGTAAGTTGGTTGATGAGGCCCTACCATCATCAATGAAATCTACGATAGATTCGTCTTCAAATTGTCGGACGGCATAGAGAGTCGGTGATAGATACTTTCTTAGCAATATTAATGGAGAAATGATCTAAGAAAGATTGGGCTAGTTGGTTAAAAAAGAAGATTGAGTCTTTGGGTTAAAGCATTTTACCACTCCAAGGTGGGTCCTGATAAGGACATGGGAAAGGTGCGGAATAGTAAAGCATCATCATGAGCAATCAGATAGCAGGCATGTCTAAATGATCGCAAGTGTTGTTGAGGATCCTCCTTACTATTAAAACGAGTGAATTTTGGTAATTCCCATTGAGGAGGATATGAATGAAGGGGGACAGAAGGATGAATAGGCTCCGAAAAACTTGCTCATATGTCAGGGTGCTATGGCTTCCTGAAACAGAAGCCTCTAGATTTTGCATCTTGTCCATCATTTGTTTGATGAAATCAGTGGTTGGATGAGATGATGGTGTGGTTGTTGTAAAAGGTGGAGGATTGGGCCAAGGGCCTCCACTAGACAATGGGGGGGCTAAATGTTGATAAGGTATTGAGGATGAATATGTTGAGGCGACCGAATAGGGATGTCCTATATAAGGTGTTGAAGTCACCGGATACGTGTGTGGAAATGAAAAGGTGGGCGGAGCTTGAGAAGGAAAGCTTGTGTGGATAGGTGGCAGAGAGCAAGTTATGAAAGGCATAGTCTGCGGGAGAGACGAGGTAGGAGCAGTTAGCGGTAATGATATGTGGGACAATTTGTGCCGTAAGAACCTCTGAAGCCACCGAGTTGGGAGAGGGGGCTAAGGATGAAGAAGGTAAGGCAGAGTTATTAGGTGGAGAAGGAGCTAAATGAGCAGCTATACTAATAGGCATACCCACGAGAAGTTGGTTGTCGGGTGTATGGTCAGGGGCATGAGACAAATATTACTATACAGCGCTAGGATTAGTGTCCAAATTTTTACAAATTCCTTATCTCCTACAGGGATTTTGGGAACCTCACTGGTGTCTGTAGGATTCCCTATAGAATGTGAAGGGGGTGATTCAGGAAAAGGCATGGAACAGGCATGTGAAACCATGGCTGCGGCTTGTTTGAGTGATAACAACCATGGACAAGAGTACACAACAGGGATGCAATCTATCAGGAATAGAAGCAGCAACAAAATGTTGGAATTGGTAGGTTGCTGGTTTTGGGAACTATGAAAGAAAGTAACCGATATCGGTCAGGTAACCGATGTCAGTCGGTGATGTGGCGTCAGTATAATAGGACCGGTGTAAGAAGCTGTAAGAAGTTGCTGATTTGGGGTTAACAATGCTTAGAATACCTACCAAATTGTTCTGAAGTGATCACTGAAACAGTGTAGGACAGAGAAACAGAACTAAAAATAAGCAAGATGCACAAGCAAATCAAGAGACTAACCCTAGGATTAGTTTTAATTATTGTGGGCTTATGCCTTAGACGCAAGATGATGTCAATCCTAAACAAAAGACCTAAGGGGGATGTCAAGTTTGTTTTGGCTTATAAGGTTACCTCAATCGGGCGGAGGAATACCGCGAAAAGGGGGATGTTTGAGTTTTTGTGTTTATTATGATGCGATTTGGTATGTGTTGCGCAGTGAAAGTAAGATTAATTTCTTGTCAATACGCATAGTGGATATCACCCCCATGTGTATGACCTGTTACTTAATCTATGTTCACTAGAATTGAAAACAACAAGCAAGAATGTGATGCACGCGTTTTAAACCCAAATCAAAAATGATATTCGATGAAGCAAAGGAGATGAATTTCAATAATGCAAAGATGTGAAAGCAAGACAAATTCTTTTACCAAAATGACAAAATATTTTGTGAATATTTAGCAGAAACAAACTGTAAGTATGCTCCCTATATGAAAGCAAGCAAGAAAGAAAGAAACCCTAAATGGGTCCCACCGGGCGTGCCAAAATGTTTCTAACAAAGGATGTTTCAGTTCTTAGAATAGAGTTGCTTCTATCCTTTCATTCTCTTGAGAAACAGATAAGGGTTAGGGCTAGGAGGAATACCTGTTGAATGTTTGGAGGGTGTGCGCGTACCGTAGAGAGAGATCAGATCGATTGCGAAGAACTCCTTTTTGTCTAGGAAGGACTACCTGCAAGTAAGAATACAAGACCACCAAATTCTAATTAGACAATAAATGAGGGAACTGCCTTAGGCCCAGGAAATATTGGACTTCCTTTCGAAGGTGGTCAGTTCCCCTGCTAATACGAATTAACACAAATTCTAACAAAGAAGTTATTGCAAAATTACAATTTAATTACCTTGTTAAAACAATAGAGAAAAGGCTGGTCTTGGTTTTGAATCACAGTGACCGATGCTACACTGTCACCGGTACCGGTTTCTGATAACCGATATCGGTAGGGGCAGTGATTTAGGGGCTTTTAGTGAAGGTTGGCTATAAGGTGGCTATGGTGTTTATAAGGCTGGTAAATGATTGGGGATAGGTAATGGGGTGATGGAGAAGACTCAGAGAGTATGGGGGCTGTTCTTGGGGCAATGTAAGGGTAGAGGAATGACAGTTAGATGTAGGATGTTCGGGTAGTGGATCTAATAGTAGACTTATAATTACTATGATTGAAGTCAAGAAATGTTATTGCAAGAATGTACCGAGACACTACTTACTAGTTCTGATGAAGATACGAGTCCAAGGACTGTGATGACGAAGTAGTAGGGCTCAGGTAGGATGATCTGACAATCAAAGATGAGCTATCTTCTCTCCCAATGCTTGGATGAGTGTCACTGGGCTCTGGTTACTCAGTTGCAGTCTTGGGCTTGATGTCCTTCTCTGTAAACTCTTCTCTTTCCTTCACTTGTCTTTGCTCGGCCAAGTGAATTCCCGATCTTTCCAATGAATTCCCGGTCCTTTGTTTTTGGTTGGGGGAGGTCATTTACAGGGAACCAATGGCGGTTACGTAACCGACGATGGTCGAGTAGGAACCGATATCGGTTAAGTCAAAGTGGGCTATTTTTAGTAAAATAGCCAACTTTCCCTCCTTTTCTCTCGAGGAATTAGTTGTGGGCTTGGTCAAGTCATTATTAGGTTGATTTTGGTGTGGGTGAGGAGTAATTAGTCATGGGTGTGGATGTAGACCAAGTTATAGGTCTTGATTAGGTTAGTTTAGGATTAGGGCTAGGTCATGATGAGGTAGCGAAATGAGGTGGCAGGTTTTGAGATGTGGATTTATTAATTATAAGGTAATTAATAAATAATTGTGCAAGGTTTAGGTGGTGAGGCTAGGTTGCGTAATGAGATGCGGGGGCACTGAGGGGTCGTAAGACACAAATTTGGTGTCTACACACCCTACTAATGGAGTTATCTAGTTTGAAGATGCTTAGTCAGTAAGTGATACCACCAGTCTAGCTTGTGACAATTGGGTGCATGGAACTTACGAATTAATGGGATGGCAATTGAGAGGGTTAGTGACCAAGGTAAAAAGGTGTGCACTATTAGGCACCTTGGAGGAAAAGAACTGCCTAAGTATTCAAGAGGAGCCTTCCCTGAGATCTTTTTGCAAGAGGTAGAAGCTCAGTGGAAGAATGAGAAGGAATGGAGGGAGATGTTAAGTTATGTCTTGCTTGGCACAACAACTCATTGGTAAGGAGTAATGTACCCACCATCATCAAGGATTACCATGGGAAAGAATGTACCCACCATCATCAAGGACCCACTATCATCAAGGACTATCATGGGAAGGAGCCTACCTCTTTTCATGTCTAGGAGTGTGAGCGGCTCGGAGAGAAGGTGTAGAAGCTTTCCACCATCCCTCTGGGTGCACAAGTTGTATTATACACTTTGTAGGGTTGTGTTCACGCATGGTACATTCATTCGAGAGACACACCGCTAGACAAGGAATTGGCGGGGAGATCGCGGATGACCTTATTCAATCCTTTGATTATCAAAGTACCAAGCCATTGATTGATAAGGCCTTGTAGGGTATCAAGTGCCTTATCATGGGGGATAGTGCGAGAATGGAAGATAGGCTGTTAGAATTATTAGGTGAACCGGGTATAAGGCGCACTTTGAAGAAGTTGAGGAAACAAAAGAGTTACGGTTGGAGCATGCGTGTTTGGGAAAGGAGAAGGGAAAATTGGTATATGTGATTGATGGAGAGGAATTAGAAAGCTTAGATTTTATCCATTCTATAGGGATGCGAGGTAGTGGGCAGCATACAAATGCTAGCGCACGTGCCTACCATGAGCCTTTAAAGATGAAGAAAGTTAACATCGGTTTAGAAGAACTTAAGGAATCTATTATTGGGGATTCTTGGACGAGAGAAGGAAGTATCAAAGATCATTGATTTGTTATGCAAATTTGAGGATTTATTCCCACATGGGTACTATGAGCTCAAAGGTGTTCACCATTCCTTGGGGAGATGAAGATAAAGCGAAGGACGGTGCACACCTAATTAGAAAAAGGCCCCTACGGATGAATCCCAATTTACATGTAAAATTTAAGGAGGAGATAGAAAAAATGATAGCTTCAGGGATCATTGAGGTAGTAGAAGAATCGAAGTGGGTAAGTTCGATGGTAATCAACATCAAGAAGGATGGGTGGATTAGGATTTATGTGGACTATAGGGAATTGAATGCAGTTTGTGTCATTGATCCATTTCCAACCCCCTTCACTGAAGAAATTTTGGAAGGAGTCATTGGGCACAAAATCTACTCCTTTACAGATGGATTTTCAGGGTACCACCAAGTTTGGATTGCAAAGGAAGACCAGAAGAAGACAACTTTCGCCACCGAATGGGGAAGTTTTGCATATACGGTCATGCCCTTTGGGTTAAAGAATGTGCTGCTATTTTTCACGCATAGTGGTGCAAGCATTCAGGACTTCATCCATAAATTTCTTTAGGTCTATTTGGATGATTAGACAGTATATGGTCTAGTTAAGGACCATTGTGACAACTTGAGATTAATGTTTGAGAGGTGTAGGCAGTTGAGGATATCCCTCAACATTAAGAAGTGTGTGTTTGCTACACCCTTTGGGACCTTATTAGGGCATATCATATGTAAGGAGGGCTTGTTGGTAGATCCCACCAAGATTGTAGTTATTGTGGGGTTAAGGGTGCCTACTAGTTAGAGTGCGATGTGTGGATTCCTTGGGCATACGGGGTATTATAGAAAATTCATTAAGGGATATGCCAAGATTTCTGCACCTTTAGAGGAGCTGCTTAGACACAAAAGTGCCTTCCATTGGGGAGAGGTGCAGCAGGGGGCATTTGATACATTAAAAGATAGGCTTATTACCACACCTATTTTACATTTTCCCTCTTGGGACAAGCCCTTCCATGTCCATGTAGATGCCTCAGGGACCGCCATTGGAGTAGTACTTGCACAACCAAGTGAAGGGGTTGTTGATCATCCTCTCAGTTTTACAAGCAAGAAGCTAACACCAGCATAGAAAAATTATACCACAACCGAGCGCAAGGCATTGTCGATGATCTACATGCTCTTCAAGTTTAGACAATATCTACTAGCAACACCCTTTGTATTCTACACTGACCACATGGCATTAAAGTATTTAGTAAACAAGCCCATTCTTCAAGGGCACATATGTCAATGGGTGTTGTTGTTTCAAGAGTTTGAATTCACCATTGTAGTGAAGCCTAGAAAAAGCAACTATGGGCCTAATCATCTGTCAAGGATTGATTCAGGAGAGGACGCGTAAAGTATTAAGGAAGCAATGCTAGACGCCCAACTGTTTAGGTGTGCCCTCGGATTTGGAGGAGATTGCAGTATTCTTAAAAGAAGGTGTGGTGCCAGATGGAATGAAGGCATTGGAGAAGAAGTATTTAGCCATACGTAGTGCAGCCTACATGTTGATTAGTGGAGACTTATACAAGTTGGGACAAGATGAAGTTTTACGCAGGTGTGTATTAGAGCATGAGCACTGGCCATCATGGAGGAAGCACACGAAGGAAGTGCGGGTGGGCATTATGCAGGTGATGCCACCGTACACAAGATATTAATGGCAAGATTATGGTGGGAAACCTTGTACAGGATTGTAGAGATTATTGTAAAGTGTGTGACCACTGTCAGTGCATTAGCAAACCAAGAAGGAGAGATGAAATGCCTTTGCACCCTATCCCTAGCGTGAAGCCTTTTGAAAAATGGGCGATAGATTTTATAGGACCTATTGCACTAGCAACGCATAGGACTAGGTCATGTTATGTCATCACTTGCATGGATTATCTCACAAGGTGGGCAGAGGAAGCCCCAACTAAAGATTACACGGTAGCAAAAGCGACAAGGTTCTTATGGGAGAACATTATCATGAGGTATGGATGCCCGTTGAGTTTAACCAGCGATAGGGGTACACATTTCTTGAATGAGACCATGAGGATCCTATTATCAGAGTTCATGGTGGCTCATCACAAGACTACGCCCTATCACCCACAAGAAAATGGGACTGCGGAATCATTTAACAAGATACTAAGTCATACCTTGAACAAAATATATGATGTTGGAAGACAAGATTGGGATGGCAAAGTATCGACAGAGTTATGGGATTACAAAACAACGTATAAAAGACTAAATAAAGCCACACCTTTTCAATTGGTGTTTGGCATAGAAGTCGTTTTATCGGTTGAATTTATGTTACCTTCTCTGTGAATAGCACGCTTGGGAGGATTAGTCGATGAACAAGCGATGGAAGAAAGGATTGATGATCTAATGAAAGCGGATGAGAGAGGCGATCACTTTCACGATGGAGCTAGGCAGTGGAAAAGGAAAAGAAAAATTCTTGGGATGATTGCCACATTAGAAACAAGAAGTTTGAGGTTGGGAAGATGGTGTTACTATATGATTCCAAGTTTGCGCCATCTGGAAAGTTGAAAGTCCATTGGTTGGGTCCCAACACAATTTTGTACATCCTTGATTTGGGTGCATGCCGATTACAAGTCTTTGGATGGGACAAAGTTTCTGGACACTTCAATGGCAGTAGGCTAAAGCCCTACTATAAATAAGTCTTCTTGGTGTTTATAAATAAGGTAGTTTTTCTAGTTAGCTTAGAATTTTCCTTTATGCATTTTCCCTTTCTTGTGTTTCCCTTTCATGTTGTTGTTTTGTTTTGTGCCTTGGGTGCTGGTAACCTTATTGCTATTTTTGGAGAATTTGTGAGTGTGTAGAGGACCGCGCATCATTTAAGTGTGGGGTAGAGAAAAGTGAAGAAGTGCGTGATTAAAAGTACTAAGGAAGTTATGTTGAAGAGCCTTGTTGTGTAGCCCGGTTGAAAGAGGTAGATGAAGAGAAAAGATAGAATGGTTGGTGCCAGGATAAAGCTACTTGTAGATCCCATGTACAAAGGAAAAGAAAGCATAGTTAAAGCAACATGAGGTAGGAAAAAGTAAGAATTTGGATAGAAGAAGTGCCTTTGGTGCAGGTTAAGCATGCGCAAGAGTCTCTTGTCAAGTTGGTTTGGTTGCGTGCCAAAAGGTTGGAGGATTTTTCACACAGGAAGGGTGCGTGAGTGAAGGTGCTGAAGATGGACTTTGTTTGAAAAATATGCATTAAATGAACAAAGTATGGGGGTAGGTAAAGTAGCATTTAATGATCAGAAAAAGGAAAAACTATAAATAAAGGGTTGGGGCACTCTCATTTTTACTTTGCAAAAACAAAGAGTTGGAGATATAAGCGAGTGTTATAAACTAGGGTTTTCAGATTCGATCAAGTGGAAGATCTGTGTGATTAAAACATGAAGAGCCAATTTGAGATTGTGGACCAGAAGGAATTACGGGCATGGAAGGAGTTAAAAAGGCCTTTGTCTTGTGAAGAGTTTATCCAAGTTAGGGTTTGAAAAACTAGGGCATAGGTTATATCACGGATTTGAGATCGAAGGTTGGGAGAAGAAAGATAGAGTAACAAAGAGAGGGTAGGAGTGATAAAAATACCTTGACCATGGCACCCAAGAAAGGAAAGGGCAAAGCCAAGGCTAAACAACTAGAACCTGAAGTAGACACAAATGAAGAATGGTATGTAGAGATGCAATACCCAGATGGGGTGATGATGGGAAAGGAATGGGAATCCCACTTGAGAAGCATACTTGTTAGTGACTATAATCACTGCATAAACACCATAGAGAAAGAAATGGCATTGGAATTGGTACACCCCACCAACAAGCAAACACTTGAAGGTTTGCCCATATATGACGATGATGTTAAGGTTAAATTGGTGAAGGTAGGGTTGTTGCAACTCTATGAGTTGCCTTATTTTGGGAAGCCAGATCACTTGTACTAGTGGTTGATGTCTTGGGTGCACAAAGACTATTTCCACTTTTTTGGGCGCAAGATGCACATGACTCCCAGTTGATTTCACAATTTACAAGCCTCATATGTGAGGGAGATAGCCTAGAAGATGACCTTGGCAACAAGGAGGCTATTCAAGAGACCGTCATTGAGTATGCCTATAAGAAAGGGTCGTGGTACTATGATATTTCAGACATCAAGGACCTTTTTATGAAGATGGTCGCACATCTGGTGACTAAGCTAAATGGCCAAGAAATATGGACACAGGTCAACAAACCTTGGCTACATGTTTGCAGGAAGATTATAGAGGGGATGATATATAACTTATCCATGTACATTACAGAGGAGATTGTTAAGTGCGCGAAGGAAGGGGACATGATCCTCTTTGGCAATGTCTTGCTCACCATAGTGTTTACAAAAATTGGAGTGTCGGATGCATCAGACAAGTTTGTGTGGGAGTACCCAACCAAAGACCCTTCGCCCATGAAGAGGTTTGAAAAATATGCTTGTGATACAATGATGGCTCCCCACAAAATGTGGTTGGAAAAGTGGTATACATGCTTGAGGAATGCATTCGGGGCAGAGTGGAGGATCCCTGAACAACTCCCAACAGCCACTAAGGGAGAAGCTAAGTTTGTGGTGTACTAGCACTACTGCTTGGGTAGATTCAAGCTTATTGATGAATCATGGAGCCCTTGGTGCAAGCTTCCTTTCACGTTCACTACCTAATACTTCCAAGCGGGAGTAAACAAATTTAAAGAATCAAAGAAGCTAAGGTTGGAACTAGGAAGGTTGGACTGGGAACACAGGGAGATGAGGAAGAAGATGAATTACCTCGGTGGTAAGCATGCATACGTGGAGAAGTATGTGTCGCAAGAGATCAACGACTAGGTGATGAAGCTTCCCATTCTTTGGAGGATCCACGACACACGTGTACATGTGCATAAGGCTAAATTTTGAAAAGGGAATGTATTTGGAGGATGAAATATCCATACCTGAAGACCCCTTGGGGAAGAAGAAGCCAGCATCTAAGAAGAGAGGCAGAGGAGAGGAAGGAGCACCAAGTGTGCCGACTACTCAAACAGTGAGCATGCCATCTACAAGTGCCAAGCCAAGCACCTACATACGAAGAAAGAAGTCTCTAGTGAAGGAGAAGATTCAGAAGTAGAGGCACCCAAGTAGCCCACCACCATGGAAGAATCACTAAAGGAAGAAGAGAAGGCCAAATCTCCTTATTAGAAGCCACCTCTCAGGGTGGATGAAGAAGCTGACTCGGAGGTGACAACTTGGAGAAATACTTGGGAGAAGGAGAAGATGAGAGTGAAGGAGATGATGACAAGGAAGAAGAGCCTGAGAAAGACAAGGAACCACATGTGTTTAGTGTCTATGACTCAGAGGAAGAGAGTGGAGAGGAGAAGCAAGAGTTTGTATTTATGCGGTGCAAGGGTGCACAAGATGAGGAAGGCACCGAAGACATGAAGGTAGATGAGAAGGATGCCAAGGAGAATCAGGGAGCCATAAGTTTTACAAAAGAGTAGATTACTGAGGTAGCAGAGTGAGAAGTGAAAAATATGCTCAAAGCCCTTGTAGACCAAGAGTTAGAGTGCAACGTGGACATAGTGCTTAAGGAAGGGAAGGAGGAGAGTGTTGAAAAGGAACATGATAGCCTAGGAGGCCCTACTCTGATAGTTAGCTTCCCCAAAGGTGCATGCTCGGGTAGAAGAACTCTAGATACAAAATAGAGATAGGTAATGGGATATGTGGATGACACAAAGAAGGTGTTATGTGCACGGTTCTAAAGCACTGTACCCACGGAAAGGCTCCTAGCCATGGGGTCTTTTGAAAAGGATGGCATGTACCCCAGGACCAAGAAGATGCTCTCTTGGGTGTTTGAGTCACACATTGACGAGCCAGACTTTGAAGTCTACCAGAAAGCACTCATCACGTTGCCAGAGTCTAAGGGAGACAACCCCTTAGTAAATGCTCAGGAAATTTTAGATGAGCAAGTATGCAATGCTCTAAAAAAGTCACTAGTCGAGACCAAGGCTAGGTTGTTCACGTGAAATGACAGAATCAGAGCATTGGAGGTGAAGTTAGGGAAGGAGGAAGAACTGGTGGAGAAGGCCAAGAGTTTAAAACAGGAGGAATTAATCAGCACTGATTAAGGCGCGAGTTAAAGGAAGAAAAAGTAAAGGTGCAAGAGGTCTATAAGAAGGTGGAGTCGATCAAGAGCGCCATCATATTAAAGCACCCAGACCTAATGCCAATCCCTCATAGGTACGCATCAACTTTGGAATGCTTAGAAGACCTAATGCACATCCTCACTATGGAGAGGTGACCCTTGGCACTGGAATCTGAGAAGAAGTGGCCGCGCGCTTGAAAGAGGAAGACCGGTTGAAGGTAGTAACACTTGTTGCTGAGTATAGCCAAGTACTCACAGAGATTAAGGTTACTACCCAGTCTGCAGAAGCCGCATATGACACATGTGTGGATAGAGATAAGGTGGTGAGCTCCTTGGTTGCCACGCTTGACATAGAAGCTGAAAGAGTTCCAAGAAAAGAACAAAGGGAATAGGGTAGAGAGGGACAAGGTTCTGGCCGAGGTAGAAAAGAAATCAAAGGAAATTGAGGCTTTAAGGAGCTCAATTAAGGCCCAGTGAAGGAACTATACCCCTAAATTACTAGAAGAATGGATAAACTCGCAGACCTAGGTAAGGAAATGGAGCAGATTGTGGACACTTTGGGTGCCCAGGGAATTGGCCTAAGCTTTGATGAAGTGAGCACCCTGGTGGGTGACCTATGCCAGAAGGTGAAGGACGAGGTCAAAGTGTGGAACAAGCTGGAGGTAGATCTGCGAAAGGACTTTCCCAGCCTATTGAATTGATGTCCCCCATTCTTCATTCTTTCCCCTATTCTTTCATTCCTTATTCATTTTGTAAAGTATAAGTCTACATCTTGGTCCCATAAAATAGCTTGCATCTTGGTCAAGTAAAATGTTTATGAGGATGGAGAACAGGTGTAGTGTGGGGTAATGTTGGGCCCTGGAATATTGATCAAGTATGAAGGTGCTTAGGCATGTGGGATCCTGGTTTTAGAATGGCGTGCAAGGAAAAGCATGCGAAAGTCTTAAGGAAGCAAAT